>JAJLUF010000061.1:0-33333 GCA_030569995.1 Lachancea cidri
TTCAATATGGGTATTTCTCGTGATTCTCGCCACAAGAGAGCGGCTACCGGTGCCAAGCGTGCTCAATTCAGAAAGAAGAGAAAGTTCGAGTTGGGACGTCAACCAGCCAACACCAAGATTGGTGCCAAGAGAATCCACACTGTCAGAACCAGAGGTGGTAACAAGAAGTTTAGAGCTTTGAGAATCGAAACCGGTAACTTTTCTTGGGCTTCCGAAGGTGTTGCCAGAAAGACCAGAATCGCAAGTGTTTTGTACCACCCATCTAACAATGAATTGGTCAGAACCAACACTTTGACCAAGGCTGCTATTGTCCAAATTGATGCCACCCCATTCAAGCAATGGTACGAGGCTCACTACGGTCAAACTTTGGGTAAGAAGAAGAACGCCAAGGGTGCCGAAGAAGAAACCGTCGCCAACTCCAGAAACACTGAAAGAAAGTGGGCTGCCAGAGCTGCCGGTGCCAAGATCGAACACTCTGTCGAATCTCAATTCGCTGCCGGTAGACTATACGCCTGTATCTCTTCTAGACCAGGTCAATCTGGTAGATGTGATGGTTACATCTTGGAAGGTGAAGAATTGGCCTTCTACTTGAGAAGAATGTCTGCTAAGAAATAGATGATCATTAGCGATCACCATTAGCACTAGTCATTTATCTCAACATATGTAAATTGTTTTTTAACTTTGTAAAACGCAAATACAACAAGTTCTACTACTACTACATGTGCATCTGCTTCGGCTCATAAGTGCTGATTTCCGGCTGATCCCGCTTGTTACTCAAAATTCATGAGCTAAAATGAAGTCCCACTTAAATTTTTGGATCTTTCTTGTTTATCCCCCGTGGGAGGTGAAGTGAAATCTACTCCTGCAAGAGGTCTATATAACTAAATGAATTAGATGTGCGATTGTCAGAAATAAAAGGCAATAATAGTGTTTATCTGCAAAACTTGAAAAGTTCAGTACAGGTCTGTGTAAAAAATTTTTTCATCATCTAAGGCACAACGGGTAAACTACGTTTACTTCAGTCGTTACAGAACAAGATAATTAATCTCCTGAATTAATTCCATTTTCAGTAACAACCGTTAATGACCATTGCAGCGTCACTCAAGTTCTAGTACGATGTGTCTTTGGTGAAGTGAAAATATCAACGCCGTGAAGAAAATATAAACTGATTTCTTGAATACCGGGTAACCACTATTTGAATAGTTTAAGGGCAGCAATGAGATGGAAATATTTAGGAAAGAGCCCTTGTTTTTAACTGACATGGCAAGACATAACGACTTCTAGTAGCGTTCCTGTTCGGACCCTGATTAACTGGGTGATACTCTAGGTTAATTTGTTCAATGGTCTGCTGACTTCCTTTACTTTCTCTTGTATGCTCTCGGCTCGCCAACGTTCGATGACAATTTTTCGTAGTCAATGCATAATTGTAAAAGTCGGTGAATTTAATCATGATTTCACCGAATCTGTAGTTGGTTTTGGCATGCTACAATTGCTTGAGATTACCTATATCGTACCGGAGGATGCGAATCGAATGGACTGAGAAAAAGAGCATCTTTCACTTAAATCAACAGCATTCATTCAAGAGCTGTTGAAGAGCTCCCCACCTTAGCAAATGAAAGCGTCTGACAAGAGTCAAGTTTCGAAATCGAGAAACTTCGCGGCTCGAAGAAACACAAGGAGTTATATGAACCAAACCAAAACTCCAAAATACCTTGCGTGTTTGAATTGTCGTGAGAAAAGAAGAAAATGCAGTCTGGATAGGCCCTGTGCGAGTTGTGTGGACTTGGAAACTGAATGTATTTCCCCTCCTGAAGATCTTAGGAGAAAGAGATATCCCGCCAGCTACGTGAAGTCATTAGAATCTCACATTGCGTTCCTTGAGTCTACTTTCAACGAAATCAAAGCAGCGGGAAGTTCGGAAAGAAGGGAGCAACTTATTGGCTCAATGAACGTAGATGACCTCGTTATGGAACTCAATGGCTTCACAGCAGAGGACACTTCATCCGGGAAGGATGCTCCCAAACCGCAAACCATAAAAGATGGCTATTATAGTGGTCCTTTTCTTTCAACACAGCATGGTGTAGAAGACAGCGTCTTAGATCTCTCATCAAAGACTAAGAGTGGTCCCTCGAAACATGGAAATCTGGCCACTACTAAAGAGATTCATCAACTAGCTCGAAGCCCCATGATACTGCGAGCCATTTCCTTGTTCTTCCAGTTTTTATACCCTGGCCACTACATGTTTATACATCGGGAAAGTTTTCTGGAATCACTCTTCAACCATACTATCGACGACTATTACTGCTCAGTAGAATTGGTTTATGCTATTGCAGCGAATGGCGCAAGGATTGCTGATAGATCTGATGAGCTATTTGCTAAATCGAGATACTTCTACAATATGGCCAAAAAGCCTCTCCTCAGCAAAATATTTGAACTCGAAGAAAATCTAGAGCCCGCTGATCATACAGATAGTGATTTGTTCAAAGTCACTGAACTGCAAGCACTACTGTGCCTTGCGTTTTACGATATTGGGAATGGCAAAGACTCCCTGGGCTGGTATTTGTCGGGATTATCATTTCGAATTTCTCATGAAGTTGGTCTTCATCTTGATCCAAAGAATTGGAGCGACTCTGAGAGCGCGTTCTTAGAAGTTAGGAGTAGAATCTATTGGGGTTGTTATATTGCAGACCATCTAATATGTTTGTTTTTTGGAAGAACAGCGCAACTGAGGTTATCCAACTCCACCATGCCTGAAACAAATGATCTTCCAGATGTAGAAAGCAACATCAAAGACTATCAATACAGTGGCGCTTCTGGCAGGCTGCTGATTGCAGAAGCGATGAAACAACTGATAGTGTTATCAAGAATAACTGAGGTCTTTTATCAAACCATTTTTGTTGAAAACTCCAGCAAGGAACAGGATATCCAAAGGTACCAAATATTGAAAAAGTTCAATATAGAAGTGTATAGCTGGAGGAAAAACCTACCTGTTGATTTCTTTTGGGATAAAGGAGCAGTGGAGATATCGAATGCGGACCCAACAGTAACTTATTTTTGGTACCATTACTACATCGTCCTTTTATCCTTCAACAAACCCTTTTTAAGTCGCTTAGAACAGAGCAGAATAATTGTTCAGGAGGTAATTGAAGACATGGTGTGTTTGTTGACTAGTTTCAGGCGTGAATTTCATGGTGGTCACAATAAATGCAATCTTTATATGGTATATGCCGCTATTTTATCCCTAGAATGTCTAAATTTGATCCAAGAGAGATTTAAAGAAAACACTGCAACAGTAGAGCTTGATGAGGTAACACTACAAGAAGAAACAGCGGTGCTGACACGCTTTTTGAATGCCTCCTCGGGTTCTTACAAGCTGAGTAAAAGTTTTGTCGACAACGAGATGAAGATCAACTCCATGGGCTTAGTAGGTCTGATGAGCCGCGACTATCTACTCCATCATGATTTAACTTTGCTACGTGAAATTGATAAATTAATATCTGAAAACAAGAGGTGCCCCCCAGATTTACTAGAGTTTCTTGTCGATTAGCTCTTCAACAAGTCACATAACGAACGTGGCATCGATATTTTTGGAGACGTGCACTACGAGATAACCAATGAGCAGTTCTATTGGCTGAGGATTGCTAGTTGAAATTGATAAATCTTTTAAAGCTTGAGGCCAGTCGTTATATTGATAAGATCTCGGGCTCTAAATGACCGAGTTTTATTGCATCTTGATTTGTAGCTGTTTTGCTATTCCCTGATGAATACTACGAGACCAATTGCCGCGTCTTCCGTTGAAGCAGGTTCTTCTGATTGAGTCATATGGCAATCTTTTGATAAGCGACATTTTTTAATCGCTGGAATACGTTATTATTCACAGCTGTCCTAGGAGCTTTAGTTTAGAACAAGATGTTTCCAAGGTGACATTTGAGTCATTAATAAACCCCAAGGTCATAGATGCCCATATCGGAAGAAAAGAGATGGGTTCTTTGAAGTTTGAAATACTTAAAAAAGAAAGCGGTTCTTGCTTCAGACTCACTTTAATGTAGAGCATATTGGTTTCTGTGCTAAAAACATTTAGCCTCTCTATTACAGAGATATTTAGCTCTAAGTTCAATAAATATTTCCTGCCAAGACAACATAATCGAATATTTTACAGAACATACGACAAGTAATAACATATCTACCACGCTTCCTGAAGGTGCCACGATATGGCTTGATTTGCAGCTATCATGGGTTCAGGCTCGATTAGCTCACCTGGAAGTGTAAGTCCTCGTTTATGACATTTGAGCCTAAAATTTGTTCATGCAATCATACTTTTCCTATCCCGGAGTTTAAAATCCGGATTGAGCATTGACGTCGCGGGTTAATAACTCCATAGATAAGATCAAACAAGAGAGTATCACTTAGAAAAAGTTCAAATGTACGCTACCAGATATATAAAAGATGGAAAGAATTCAATCGATACTAGCAGACGAGCTATACATTGCTCTTAACAAAGATCAACTATATTCTAAACAAAATGACAAGAGAAAATCAATTATACGAAAATTTCGACCAATCCAGCTTTCCAAAGGCTGCTCAAAAATTACTGAATTACGGTGCTAAATTCAACCCTGAAGTCATTACTCATGCCAAGGGTTCTTATGTGTACGCGAATGATAGAAAAATTCTAGACTTCACCTCAGGTCAGATGTCCACTTTATTGGGACATGGGCATCCAGAGATTGTGCAGACTATTGCCGATCATGCGTCTAACTTGGACCACTTATTCAGTGGTATGATTTCACCACCCGTATTGGAACTGGCTGAGAAGCTGACCTCAATTTTACCAGATGGTTTGGATAAAGCATTGTTTTTGAGCACCGGTTCTGAAGCCAATGAAGCCGCCATAAAGTTAGCCAAACATGTGACCGGTAAGTTCGAAGTAGTGGGCTTATCTTTATCTTGGCACGGCATGACTGGTGCCTCCAATGGTACAACCTACCAAGACGGCCACAAGAATCATGGCCCAATGATGCCAGGTAATTTGTGTTTACCCGCACCTAATGCCTATAGATCGATTTTTCGTAATCCAGACGGCTCATATGACTGGGAGACAGAATTAAATTACGGGTTTAGTTTGATTGATGCTGCTTCTGTTGGTTCTTTAGCAGCTATCATAATTGAGCCTGTTTTGAGTTGTGGAGGTATGCTAGTTTTGCCTGATGGTTACCTAAGAGCTCTGAAAACTCATTGTGAGAAGCGCGGTATGTTGCTGATTGTTGATGAGGCTCAAACTGCGATTGGAAGATGCGGCGACATGTTTGCGTTTGAGTCGCATGGAATAGTTCCAGATATTCTGTCACTGAGTAAAACACTAGGTAATGGTATACCATTATCTGCAATTGTCACGTCTGATGAAATTTCTCAAAGAGGGCTCGACAATGGTTATTTATTCTATACCACGCATGTCAATGATCCACTTCCAGCTGCTGTTGGTGCAAAAGTGTTGGATATTGTTCAGAGGGACAATCTCGCTGCACACTCGAAGGAAATGGGTGAGCTTTTCAGAGGTCATCTGAGACAAATGCAAAAGACTTATCCAGAGATCGGTGATATCAGAGGAAGAGGTCTCATGACAGGTATTGAAATTATCAAGCCAGCCACCAAAGAGGCAGATGCAGAATTAGCCGGCAAACTAGCGGCTAACATGATGAAAAATGGTCTATCAGCGAACTTGATTGCGGTTCCAGCTTTCGGTGGTGTTTTCAGAATCGCTCCGCCTATCTCTGTAAGTGAAAGCGAGATTATGGAAGGCATCGAGATAATGAAAAAAGCATTTTCTGAAGTTTTAGGTTCTTAGCGATTGAAGGATACCATGTTTACAAAATTTCGAGTCATAGTAGCAGATACATTCCCAGAATTCGATATTTTTTTTAATTAACTATTTTGTTTGACTTATTGTTTGTGAACTTCGAGTCCATTTTCAAATAGAGCTTGAGACAGATAATTGTAAATAATTTAGAACCTATAAAAAAAAAGGTTTCTAGACCCGTTCTCCAAAATCAAATAATCCCTGATATAATTGATCTCGAACGTAAGGTTATTAATTCCGTTGAATTGATGATGGCCTGAAAAACTCAAGATTTAGCAATTGCAACAAATGCAATTTAACACATGGAGGGCATTTTAATCTTTCAAGAACGTACCCCTCAGGTCACGCAGAATTACTTGGCGCCAGCAATATCCCTTGAGAACTCAGTACTGCCGTTGTTTCTCTTGTAGATTTAAAATAAATGAAGGAACAAATTTATGTGACTTTTTTTTGCAGCTCATGTTTTTCTCTCTCAGCGCTCAGCGCTAGTTACTGAAACTAAACAATGGATATCTTCATTGAAGACGTTCATCAAGATGTCACTGTTGGTATAGATGTATACTCGTTCGAAATTAAGGCTAAGCAGCCTTTTTTCGGGATAAAAAACGTGCCTCTTTTGCCCAAGATACATGTCATACACTTCCAACAGTCAGAGAAAGGCATCAGGTATGGCTACTGGTTCGAGACAGACTCGAACGCTTACTTGCAATTCGAATACGATTCAGACCAAGAGCTTTTTGTACCTAAACGTTTACAGGACGATCAGAGTAGGAGCGATGCGTACTACAGATTTCAACAGACACAACATTTGATGATCTCGTATCCCTCGGTCGATGAGGGCGACAAGTGGCAAGAGCTGACCAAACACATACGTTGGACTGCTATAAAACACACAACAAGCTGTAGCGGAGAGTTTCCTTATGTTGATTCTGTTATCACTACACTAGAGGAGAACAAGATTCTGACCAAGGTTCTGGCGAACCGCTGCGAAAACCCTGAGCGCGAAATCGTTGTGCCTGATACAGAAGTGGTGTTGAACTACACTCCCATCATATTCAAGTCCACAGACGCGATTCGATCAGATCACAAGATGGAGGACTTCTTGGACAAGAGTTGGTACCTGGATCACGTGATATTGACCAGGTACCACTTCAGCTCGTTCTACGCGCTACTGGGTGAGTTCCAATGGGCATTCCTAAACGCAATGCTATTTGGGAACTACGGTTCGAGCTTGCAATGGCACAACATTCTCGAGCTGGTGTGTTTCAGCTCGAGCGTATCTGTCGAGCACGCCCTGGAACTGGATGACATTGTAGCGTGCCAGCTGGCCGCGGTCCCGGCCCCTTATCTGGATACCCTAATAAACGAGGCTATTTGGGTAAAATGCTTATTGCGTTCTTTCCAGGGTGCTAGACTTGTCAAAGCCACGAGGGAATTGGAAAACATATTTCCCGATGAGCTAGCCGAGACGGCTAACACAGGGACCAATTGCGACGACCCCAGCGATCTCAGTACCGGTGGTTACAACGATGTCAGAGATGCCGACGATGATAGCGACGACGAGGACGAACCGGTAGTGGTAGAGCGAGTATATTACACTCCAGTCTGAGTGTGCGGGATCTCAATTCTCTAGCACGTGACTCCATCTCAAAAAACCACTCAACAACGGTCGAGCACGTGCTTTGAACCTCTTGCCAACACCGTACATCGTACACATGACCACAATATTTCTGGAAGTTTCCGGCAGCAACCCGAATGTGCCAGTTTGTGACTTTTTGCTAGTAATAGCACATTAATGAGAAAGTTCTGGAAATTAAGGGTGAAGTGATGAACGACGGGAACCGGTGTCACAAGGTCAAGGGAAAAGCTATATAAGGGGTGAGAAATGTTGGTTGTTGGTTGAAGGATTACTCTTGTTTGAATTATTCCCATTAAGACAAGACAAGACTTAAATTGTTTATTTGTAAAACAATTAATCAGGAAGAAAAAATATTCAGAAATAAAACATGTCAAAAGCTATTGGTATTGATTTAGGTACTACTTACTCGTGTGTCGCTCATTTCACCAACGACCGTGTGGAAATTATTGCGAATGACCAGGGTAACAGAACCACTCCATCTTACGTCGCTTTCACAGACACTGAAAGACTGATTGGTGACGCCGCTAAGAACCAGGCTGCAATTAATCCCTCAAATACTGTGTTTGATGCCAAGAGACTAATTGGTCGTCGTTTTGATGACCCAGAAGTTGTAAATGACGCCAAACACTTCCCATTCAAGGTGGTGGACAGGGAGGGCAAGCCTTTTATCCAGGTCGAGTACAAGGGTGAAACGAAGGTTTTCAGCCCTGAAGAAATATCGTCGATGGTATTGATCAAGATGAGAGAAACCGCTGAGGGTTACCTAGGCACATCTGTAACTGACGCCGTAGTCACTGTTCCAGCCTACTTTAACGATTCTCAGAGACAAGCCACCAAGGATGCAGGTGCGATTGCAGGGTTGAACGTGCTGCGTATTATTAACGAGCCTACTGCTGCTGCCATTGCGTACGGTTTAGATAAGAAGGGTCAAAGTGAACACAACGTTTTGATTTTCGATCTAGGTGGTGGTACTTTCGATGTTTCTTTGCTATCCATTGATGATGGTATTTTCGAAGTTAAGGCAACTGCCGGTAACACTCACTTGGGTGGTGAAGATTTCGATAACAGATTGGTTAACCACTTATCAGACGAATTCAAAAGAAAGAACAAGAAGGATTTGACTGGTAACCAGAGATCCTTAAGAAGATTGAGAACTGCGGCTGAAAGAGCCAAGAGAGCTCTATCTTCCTCTGCTCAGACTTCTATTGAAATCGACTCTTTGTTCGAAGGTGTGGATTTCTACACTTCTTTGACCAGAGCTAGGTTCGAGGAGTTGTGTGCAGATTTGTTCAGATCTACTTTAGATCCTGTGGAGAAGGTGTTGAGAGACGCCAAGTTAGACAAGACTCAAGTTGATGAAATTGTTTTGGTTGGTGGTTCCACCAGAATTCCAAAGGTTCAAAAATTGGTTTCTGATTTCTTCAACGGTAAAGAACCAAACAGATCCATCAACCCAGATGAAGCCGTTGCTTACGGTGCAGCTGTACAAGCAGCCATCTTGACCGGTGATCAATCCTCCAAGACTCAAGATTTGCTATTGCTAGATGTCGCTCCATTGTCTTTGGGTATTGAAACTGCTGGTGGTATCATGACGAAGTTGATTCCAAGAAACTCCACTATTCCAACCAAGAAATCCGAAGTCTTTTCTACTTATGCTGACAATCAACCCGGTGTGTTGATTCAAGTGTTCGAAGGTGAAAGAACAAGAACTAAAGACAACAACTTGCTAGGTAAGTTTGAATTAGCTGGTATTCCTCCTGCCCCAAGAGGTGTTCCACAAATTGAAGTTACTTTTGATTTAGATGCTAATGGTATCTTGAATGTTTCTGCTGTTGAAAAAGGTACAGGTAAATCCAGCAAGATTACCATCACAAACGACAAAGGTAGATTGTCTAAGGATGACATTGAAAGAATGGTTTCCGAAGCTGAGAAGTTCAAGGCTGAGGATGAGAAGGAAGCTGAGCGTGTCCAAACCAAGAACGGTCTCGAAGCTTACGCTTTCAACTTGAAGAATACCATCAACGAAGCCAGCTTCAAGGAGAAGGTTGGCGAAGATGAGTTCAAGAAATTGCAAACTGCTACCGAGGAGACGATCAGTTGGTTGGATTCCTCGCAAGCTGCTTCCACTGAAGAATACAAGGATAAACAAAAGGAGTTGGAAGATGTTGCAAACCCAATTATGACCAAATTCTACCAATCTGGTGGCGCTCCAGGTGGTGCTCCAGGTGGTGCTCCGGGTGGTTTCCCAGGCGGTGCTCCAGGTGCTGGCCCAGCTCCAGGTGCTGGTGGTGATTCTGGTCCAACTGTTGAAGAAGTCGACTAAGCGGAAATGTCGAATTGGGCTAGGCACACTTGCTTGATTAACCCTTTGAATTTTCAAGGGTTTTGCGTTTATGATGAAATGTACTTTTATTTAGGAAATATATTATTTTGTTTATAGTCAGAACACAGGTTTGATACGATCGTATTATTACTAATAGAAAATGAACTATCTGCCACTTCTTGCAGCTTTTATACCTAGATATTGTTTGGGGAGTGTTTAAATAACAGCGACGCCGCTGCGAGGCAATTGACAAGTATTTGAGTTAAGTCAGTTTACGAAGATGAACGTCACTCACACTGAAAAGTGCTGATTCGATATCCTCGTAATCTTGAGGGGAGTGCTTTAATTAATGTATTAATCATTCTTGTTCATGAACAGCTCAAATTTATAGTCACCTGATTACGCTTGGTCGAAAAAATTTTATATCAATCGAGTCATCGTGAATTAGAAATGTTCGAAGTTTCTGCATAACTGAATTAACAAATACTTGATTCCTGCAGTAATATGTCTGAACAAGGAGGTCATTTCTCTTTTCCCCAGGAAGAGGAGAAGATCCTCGCATTTTGGAATGAAATCGACGCCTTCCATACTTCATTGAAGCTAACGGAGGATAAGCCAGAATTTTCCTTCTTCGATGGTCCTCCATTTGCCACAGGAACTCCTCACTACGGTCATATCTTGACCTCAACTGTGAAGGATATTGTTCCTAGATATGCAACCATGAATGGATACCATGTTGAGAGAAGATTTGGTTGGGATACCCACGGTTTGCCAATCGAACATATCATCGACAAGAAATTGGGTATTACTTGCAAAGAGGATGTGTACAAATTTGGTATCGACAACTACAACAATGAATGTAGAAAGATTGTGATGACTTATGCCAATGAATGGAGAAAAACCATTGGGCGTGTGGGTCGTTGGATTGACTTCGACAATGATTATAAGACGATGTATCCGTCATTTATGGAATCTACTTGGTGGGCTTTCAAGCAATTGTTTGAAAAAGACCAAGTATACCGTGGACACAGAGTCATGCCCTACTCTACAGGTTGTACCACTCCTTTGAGTAATTTCGAAGCGCAACAAAATTATAAGGACGTCAATGATCCCGCGGTTACGATCGGCTTCAAAGTCGTTGGTGAAGAAAATACTTACCTAGTTGCTTGGACTACAACTCCTTGGACTCTTCCATCGAACTTGTCGTTATGTGTGAACCCAGAATTCGAATATGTCAAAATATATGATGAGAAAAAGGACAAATATTTCATTCTTCTCGAAACCTTGATAAAAACTCTATACAAGAAGCCTGCAAACGAAAAATACAAAGTTGTCGAAAAAATTCCAGGAAAGAACTTACTAGGTGTCAAATACGAACCGTTATTTCCATATTTCGCCGACGAATATCGTGAAAAAGGTTTCAGAGTCATTGGAGGTTCTTATGTCACCAGCGATTCTGGTACTGGTATTGTCCACAATGCTCCTGCTTTTGGTGAAGAGGATTACAGCGTCTGTTTGGCAAACGGTGTTTTCTCTGAAGATGATGCAGTTGCCAATCCTGTTGATGACACAGGTAAATTTACTTCAGAAGTCACAGACTTTGCGTTTCAGTACGTCAAGGATGCTGACAAAGAAATTATCAAGTATTTGACAGCATCAGGCAATTTATTGCTTGCGTCTCAAATTCGCCACAGTTATCCATTTTGTTGGAGATCTGATACACCACTTTTATATAGGACTGTTCCAGCCTGGTTCGTTAGAGTTAAGAACATTATCCCTCAATTCCTAGAATCTGTTGGAAAATCCAATTGGGTGCCAAACGCTATCAAGGAAAAGAGATTCGCAAACTGGATTGCAAATGCCCGTGATTGGAATGTGTCAAGAAACAGATACTGGGGTACACCATTACCTCTTTGGGTTTCTGATGACTATGAAGAAATTGTCTGTATCGGATCTATTGAAGAATTGAGAGAGTTGTCGGGAGTTCAAGAGATCACTGACTTACACCGTGATACTATTGATAAGATCACCATTCCTTCCAAGAAAGGTAAAGGTGTTTTGAAGAGAGTGGAAGAAGTGTTTGACTGTTGGTTCGAATCAGGTTCTATGCCTTATGCTTCTCAACATTACCCATTCGAGAACGTCGAGAAATTTAAAAGCAGAGTTCCTGCTAACTTCATTTCCGAAGGTTTGGACCAAACAAGAGGTTGGTTCTATACTTTGGGTGTTTTAGGAACTCAACTATTTGGCGAGGTTCCTTATCAGAATGTTATCGTTTGTGGTATTGTATTGGCTGCTGATGGTAGAAAGATGTCGAAGAGTTTGAAGAACTACCCTGATCCAAATTTGGTTTTGGAAAAGTTTGGAGCCGATGCTCTAAGATTGTACTTGATTAACTCACCTGTCCTAAAGGCGGAGAGTTTGAAATTCAAGGAAGAAGGTGTAAAGGAAGTGGTTTCTAAGGTGCTGCTTCCATGGTGGAACTCATTCAAGTTTTTGGACGGTCAGATCTCTTTACTCAAGAAAACTTCGAACGTGGACTTCAAATATGATCCAAACTTGAACAGCGAAAATGTAATGGACAGATGGATTCTTGCGTCTTTGCAAACTTTGGTCAAGAATATTCACGCTGAAATGACCGCTTACAAATTGTACGCAGTTGTTCCAAGATTGCTAAATTTCATCGACCAGCTAACTAACTGGTATATTCGTTTCAACCGTCGTCGTTTGAAGGGTGAGAATGGTATCGAAGATTGTAAGAAGGCCCTAAACTCTCTTTTCGATGCGTTATTCACGTTCGTGTGTGCAATGGCCCCATTCACTCCTTTCTTGTCTGATAACATATACTTAAGATTGAAGGAATATATCCCCGAGGAAACTTTATCCAAATTCTCCAAAGACAGTAGGTCAGTTCATTTTCTTTCCTATCCTGTGGTGAACGAGGAATTTTTCAACGAAGATATCGAAAGAACCGTGAAGAGGATGCAATCTGTTATTGACCTAGGTAGAAACATCCGCGAAAAGAAGATGATTTCTTTGAAGACACCATTGAAGTCCTTGGTTATTCTGCATAGTGATCAATCTTATTTGGATGACGTGCAATCCTTGCAGTCTTACATTGAGGAGGAATTGAACGTCTGTAGTCTAATCATATCTTCTTCTGAAGAAAAATACGGAGTGCAATACAAGGCCGTTGCCGACTGGCCTGTCTTGGGTAAGAAGCTAAAGAGAGACGCCAAGAAGGTCAAGGATGCCCTTCCATCTTTGAGTTCAGAGGAAGTTCAAAACTACTTACAGACCGGTAAAATTGAAGTCGCTGGTATCGAGTTGGTGAAGGGTGATCTTGCTGTCATCAAAGCACTACCTGAGGACCAAGTTGAAAATGGTCTCGAAGCCAGAACCGACCAAGACGTGTTGATTATTTTGGATACCAAGATCTACCCTGAGTTGAAAACTGTGGGTCTAGCAAGAGAGTTGGTCAACAGAATTCAAAAACTAAGAAAGAAGTGTGGTTTGGCTGCTACCGATGATGTCGCTGTCCAATACGAGATGGTGAAAGACACCATTGACTTTGATCTGGTCGTTGAAAAGAATATAGATATGTTGACGAAGACCTGTAGATCTGAGATTACCAAGTTCGACGGATCCAGGAGTGACGAAATCGCTGATGAAGAACAATCCATCAACGACACAATTTTCAAACTGAAAGTTTTTAAATTGTAATTTGCAAATACAAATAGTGCGCTGTGTATGATTTTACAAGGTAGCCCTAATTGAAGCTGAGTAATAGCGAATACATATGTAAATTGTTCTGTTTTACAACTTTGTAAATTCCATTATATATTGAAGATATTATAACATAGGGCCGAAGACATCGCGCGAGATTTCAAATGCATCGGCAGAGACCGCGTTCAGCTCCAAACTTCATCTCTACAAAAAGACATTGAAGCATAAGTGGCATAACGATACTGGCGTCAACATGCCCCAGGGAAATACAAAATCATGGCAACAACAAGATCTTTCGAGCCCTCCAAGACACCACCCCGGCGTGTCGCGACCATCCTTTGATCAAAGTCCCGACAGCCCGCCTTACAACACCAGTCTCAGCAGCCCGGTGGCATCAAACTCCTCAATTGTTGAGAGATTGACCACGGAAAGACGTACAGATTATGAAAGGACCATTCGGCCACTGTCATCGCCAATCCGAGCTCAACCACGCGAACGTCGTCAAGCTGAAAGACGGCAGCTTGCGCTAGAGCAGAGAGCACTCCGGAGTCGTGGTGGGCTCGACCGGATGCAAGAAGACATTATAAAGCTTCAAAACGACCGCGAACAGCGAGCCATGGCGGAACAGGCTGCGCTGTATTCCATGAGCCCAGAAGTAGCTGCTGAGTTAGAGTCGAACGAACAAGAGGAAGAAGACGACGAAGACGACGAGCTCGTGTATCTGCTGGAGGAAAGAGAGCACTGCGAAGAGACACTACGACTCGAGCAACAGCAGATTCAGGACATGCTATCCCGGTTTTCCATTTCTTAGTAGAAGGCCCAATTGAGTACATCTACCTCGGAGTCACATGACTTGGGCATGTGATACTCACGTGACAAGCAGGGTAACCATGCTGGCTTTTTCGATTACCCGGATACGAGATATCATAACGGATTTTTGTACAGCTTTAGCATCGTGCAAGGGGTGGAAGGCATCAAGGGGGTTTAGTACCTTTCCATACCCTTTCATTATTAATAATAGATAGTGAAGGTGTTAAAACAACACCAAAACAAGATAACGAACGAACCATGAAGTCAGCTTTTAAGTCTGAGTATCCTTTTGAAAAGAGAAAAGCAGAATCTGAAAGGATTAGCCAGAAATTTGAGAACAGAATTCCTGTTATCTGCGAAAAGGCTGAGAAGTCTGATATACCGGAGATTGATAAGCGCAAATACTTAGTACCAGCAGATTTGACTGTGGGTCAGTTTGTATACGTGATTAGAAAGCGCATCAAGTTGCCTGCCGAAAAGGCCATCTTCATTTTTGTGAACGACACGCTTCCACCAACAGCAGCTTTAATGTCGGCGATTTACCAAGAGCACAAGGACAAAGACGGTTTCTTGTATGTGACGTATTCGGGAGAGAATACGTTCGGCTCGTTGACCGATTGAACTAACTGAGTTTGCACGGAAAAGGGGGCCATCATTGCCCTTGCAGGCGCTCGGGAAAGAATACTAGATACATGCAACGATTTGCTATTATTTAGCTAAAGGTTCGTGCACCATATACTGTATGTTTTTATTATAAATGGCTGGTTCCTCAAAGTATTCAGAATATTTCACATTCATTTCCCACCTGTTTGAAGGTAGCACGCCAGCAACTCCTATAACTACTTATGTATACAGATCTGTGTCCGAAAACGTGTGATAGTTAAGTTGTTTTCTGTCTTTTTGTTTTGGTAGAGATAAATCTGACGCGTTCAAGAATATGAACAAAAGCGCACTTAAAGTTAGTGACAGTTTTCGCGTACTAGTTCTCTGCTAGTGAGATACGTTAACAAAATATTAAGCTACATCAAAGATGTTTTATATTAATGAAAACATCTCGCCTTGGACTGTCAAGCGATCTTCAAAATGCAAATATTGTATTTTAGTATCAATCTCATGCTTTTTTTAATTAGACAATTATATGCTGTTACCAGTCCTCTTGACGTAATTTTCAATAGGATCCGAGTCAATACTGTATGTTCTCAAGTTTCTAACTTCATCAAACGTTATAATGTCCCTCAGCTGTCTATCCGATTCGTACCACTGCTTGATCAACCAGATGATCTCTTTTTTGTACACATTGTAGACAGAGTCTGCAGTTTCAATCAAATCTTTCAACATGTAGTACAACTTATCGTATGATACACCTGCAGATATAAAGATGGAAGCAATGGAACCCTCTTTGATGTGATCATTTGGTAGGTTTTCATAAAACAGGTTACAAATGATGGGAAATAATTCTCCTATGGGGAATACAAATTCGGACGTGCGCACATTTCTCCCTACTTTAATGACCACGCTAGACAATAGGTTAATGAAGTTAGTTGAATTTTCAATACTGGTATTAGTGTTAATCTCCTCTTTCAAAGATTCGAATAACTCCAACCATTTTGACATTATTTCCTCATTGTTTCTGAAATCTGAGATCTTGAATATAGTCAGACAGCTTTCGTAATAGCTTAATGGGTCCGCGAAATCATTAAATAAGTCACTAACGGGTAAGATTTTGCCATCCAATTGTTTGATTAGATCAGGTTTTGTATCTGCTGATATTCTACTATCGCTCTTAACCACTGACAGAATATCATCTTGAATGGCAGCAACATCGAATATTTCCTGGATCATTGCTGCCAGTTGAATCATTTGCTGCCTTTGACTTAATGGACAGACACCATTACAAAATCCGTTCGCTCTTGACAGATATTCAATTCTCTGACTCAGGTTAATTTCGAAATCAGATATTGCCAGAGAATATAAAATTTGTGCAGCGGAGAAAAATTTCGATCTTTTGGATTGATAAACCCATAGCAGATTTGAAACATCCAAAGAGTTCTTGGCCTTTTCTTCGAGATACATTAAAATAAAGTCGGTGTCCAGTTGCAACAACTTTTCTTGACAATTTTGAGATACTAGCCAGTCATATAACTGGTAGTGGAATAATTTATCATCATACTTCAATGCTGTCGAGTAGCTCTCCTCTCTCAATTTTGATAGTTCGTTCATGTTGTTCAAACTTGAAACACCAGTGGAGCTGGCTGCGGAAACTATGTCATCAATCTTGACTAAAGTTTCGAAGACCAAATCATATATTAAGACACGTTTGTCGAAATAAGTCTTCCTCTCATCCTGTTCCAAATAACCGTCTGCAACATACTGATATGCTAATTTACCCTTGTCGACTGAGTTCGCGATGTTCAATAAAAATTCGATCGTCCCCGGATAATAATTCAAATCTAGCATAATAGACACTGCTTCTTTCAGCTTTTCCATGGACAAGCTATCAACTATTTTCTCGAACAATTTAATAGCATTAGTCAAGTGATAATTCAGTGTTTCGTAGTCTCGGAGACCAATCTCTTTTGCCTTTCTCAAGTGTTCTACTGCCCGAAAGCCCAAAACGTCACCGCTTGAACAAAATGACCCGCAGCGTTCTTGAAGTGCAGTGGCAATGTATTCAATTGAACCACCTCTTGAGATATTTCTGTTTATAATTGAAGAAAGTATTTCACGAATTAGATTTTTGGTTTTGTCGTTGGGTGCGAATATATCCTTGTAACTAATCGTTGTTAACTCTGTTTGAACTTCGCGACCCAAAAATTTCATTATATCTTTAAAAGCCAAGTACTGTCCTTCATATCCTTCTAAATCACTTTCTTCGAATAAAACGTTTAAAAATGACAAAGCCTCTTTCATGGATTGAACAAGTTTAATTAATGAATTAATTGCAATGTTCTCGGCTTGATTTGCGACATCTTCCGATCGGTCGATAGCTTTCCCTGTCTGGAAGGATGGAATCGCAATGCTAGAGATCGAATTTCCGTAAGTGTTGAAAAACTCATTTAGGATCATAACAGAAGAAAGGTAATATTCCACATCAGATTTCGCGATAGAGACCGAGCTAATTATATTATCTTCTGTAACAGAATCTTTGATTGGCTTAGATTGGCCATCAATTCTAGTATTGGTGTCCGTAGAGAAAACAGGTTTATTCCAAATTTCTCTGAATAGTCTTGCAATCAATAGAGCAGTTCCATAGAATCTTGAAGAGAGAATAACATTATCCAGGCTATAATTGTCATATGCTTGATTTGAGCGAGAACCCACATTATCGATTACATCTAACATAGACTTTTGTGGGGTAGCTGCCATTGCAGGTTTAGAAAGAAGAGATGTCATAGTTGAAGCAGTGTATGTGTTATATTTTGGCTTGATTTCAACGACGCCAGGCAATCCAACTGTGAAAAAGGTCAACGCACTTGATCTTAAGATTTCTGACTTGTTAAATTTGCAAGTAACAAAAAGAGCACTGGAGCAAGCCTCAGTTAAACCGTAGTTCAATACAAATGGTAGAGGATTTGTGATCAAAGATTCGAAAACAACGTCTGGGGTACGATATCTGTAAATCTCCACTGAAGTATTTGTCAAAACAGCAATACGAAGGGGAAATATACTATATTGTGTTGCAAATTCATTCGCATAACCTTCGGGCTTATCCGTGGCATTGAACAATGGTCCAATTGGGACAATATGCCTAACGGGTCCACTAGTGTCTAACAAAGTGATGTTTTCGACATACTTCCCATGATTTTTGAGGATACCGTAATCAGGAACAGAAACAAAAAGTTTATGATGTACAACTTGCTTTTCACTTATAGGTTGTTGCTGCTGCTGCTGTTGTTGTTGTTGTTGTTGTTGTTGCTGTTGTTGTTGATGTGACTGTTGCTGTGTTCCCTTAATCTCGCTGGATTGTGAGGGATCAGGTTGAGGAACTTTCCGAACAGATGAGAAAAATATTCCAGGAGAGATGATCGAAGTTGCTTGTGTAGTTTCTAGAAGAACAGACGACTTTTTTTGAAGCTTGAGTAATATCGACTCCGAAGTGTTTAATGAAGTATAGAAAGGCATTGCCTTTTTCTGTTTTTGTTGCTGCAATTCCTGTTCGATCGCCTCGGAAGTCACAGAACTTGGGGGAAACTTAATGGATTCCAACCTCAGAGCTTCAATATTACTCCTGCTTAAAGAACCGTTAAAGTAAAGTCTAACGCCACCAATTGTGATAGCGACAAGGAATAAATTATTATTTTCTTGCTGAGTAACCGCAACGAGCTTTGAAATTTTCAAGTATTTGTTGCCCAAGATTGCGGCTCCTCTCGCCGTTGTGGTTCCCATTATTCTCTTTATGTATGACGTTTCGATGGTCAAGGGCCCATCTAAACCCTTGCCATTTATCTTGTATGCTCTGATAATAGATTTGTTTGAAAGAGAATATAGAACACCTCTGGATTGATCCGCAGTTATCTGTGTGATTGTTTCTTGAGCATACTTAGAACCTTCCTCGAACAATGATTGGATTATGTTACTTCCTGGGATTTTCGATATTAGGTTAATTGGGAGCAAACTACTTAACGCAGACTGTGTTAAACAGACCTTGTTACACTTGCTATTGAACCAATCCTCCGAGCTGGAATACTGCAGCTCCCAAATATTGATACCATTCGATTTTCCGATAAAGAAAATTTGTCCAGTGCGCTCGTAAGATACAAATGCTGAGACATCAAGTCCATGGGTGGAGACGCACATACCAGTATTGAAGACATTAAGATCTCCGCTAATTTTATCGTATGAGATAGCGAGAACATAGATGTCGAAAGGGGTGGCAATCAACAATAAATGATCAATCTTCTTCACGAAAGTGTTCGGTTTAGGTTTCACCAATGCCACCGTTAATATGGTGTGTTTGATATCGTCGATCGATTGAATCTCAGACGTATTGTTGATATTCCATAGAATCAATTTATTGTCCACCGTGATCCAACAACGGTTAAGCTCAGGGAAGAGACCCATGTCGCTTTTTATCTCAGTTTTCGATGCCTCCTGTAAAATGTCATCTGGGATGTTTATTACCTCAGCTCTTTCAAAAGGCGTAAAAGCACCTAGTCCTCCAACTTCTTTGCTGAAGTTATAGGTAACGCCGTTATTGTAATATGATCTCTCGTCCAGAACTGGAGTGCTGGCGTCGCGGCGTTGTAGATGATCGATGTACTGACTCGCCAGTTCCAAGGGCGGTTTGACCGCCATTCCAGTTACGCGCAAATGCTCATTAATGCTAGTTTGAGTTAAGTTGGGTTCTGCTGTAAGCATATTGTAGCCTGTTGTTGTCAGTGGACCATTGTCGCCCCCAATGGGTTTAATCTGTTTGCTGCCGCCAATTCCATTATTCAACGGAACAACTATAGAGTTACTGTAATCAATTCCACTTTTTAAAGGAGTAGAATAGATAGACATGATCTTTCTCCTCTCCCAATTAGCGGGCGTTCGAATATCCTTCTTTCGAGATGATGTTTATTCTACCCATCTACATCTAGCTATAAAAATTTTCAACTATTGATTGCAATTATGGCCGGGTAAAAAAGCGTAGAAGGTGATTTATGATATAAGTGCTTTTGTGTCAGTAACATATTTCAATGATATTGTTAAATCAATTGATAAATAAACAAGTGATTGCTTGATCAAGCTCCTGAAAAGGTTGTTTAAATCAAGTATAACGTCCTCGAGACAATATTGAAAATAGGGTTGACGCCAAAAAATTCGTATGGTGGCGAAAGAACACAAAAAAGATGTTTTGCAGTTGAAAGATGCTAATGCTCAATCGGAATCTAAAACAGGCTTGAAAAGTACCTGGTACTCCAATAACCATGAGTTAAATCGCATTTCGAAATTGAATCGTATATTAAATAAATCAGTTGGTGCTCTTACCGTCAAGAAAAGCGAACAGAAACCGGTAAGTGTGAAGCCAGGGAATTCAAAATATGGGGCCACTGGCGACAGTGTTCAAGATGAAATTAAGGAAACCATCATTCCACAAATACGTAGTTGTGAAAATCAACAGCTGAAGAAAAATGAAAGTATTGGAATTAAGTTGTGTAAGGTGAGACCCGCTGTGAAAGATCACACAGAGAATTTGGATGAAGGATTTACATCAGACGTGTCATCGACTGGAGGTCAATTGAATACATCGTCTGAAATTCGTTCAGCTTCCTCGGTAAAAAAAACGAAATTGACTCGAGATGCATTGGCGCAATTGCAATACATGATTTGCGAGAAAGAATTGGAGAGTTTGCCTTGCAATCATCCTTTTTGCCAGAGTCTCAAGTGTGCCAGGATGCCTCTCAACGAATTTCGTATCCTGCTTCTATTTGACCTGGAAATGATACCTGAAGAGAGTAGCGGTGAAATGGTCAATCTGCGAAATGGTTGCTATTGGAAGAAAGTGTATGAAAACATCATTCCAAATTGGAAAGTTCAAAGTGGATTTGAAGAACAGCCAGTTAAAAATGAGTGCGAACCCTTTCCAATCTATCAGCTTCTTATTGGAAAATTAAGATCTGTGCCAAGCGACTTCAGTAATGTCAGAACTGCGAGATCGATTAATAAAAGCATTCTGTTACCACACACATTTCTAGCTCAGCGACCGAATAGCCATATATTTGACGAGGAGATAAATGCTCTAGAATTACTAGAAAACACATCGTCAATGTTACTCGCTGATCAAGAGGAAGGGCTTACTCTTTGCACGAGCGCAAATAGGAAGAAATCGAACTGTCTCTTGAAGAGAGACCAATACCATAAAGAGTGAACTTGAGACAACGAACAGAATTGAATGTGCAAAACGGGTTCGCAACTGATCACAGTTATTTTTTTTCAATGAAGCTTTTAAATTTAATTCAAGAATCGTTGCTAAAAATTGTTTCATAGAAAGAGAGGGCTTGAATCTAATTGCCAATCTAGCTTTTACACTTATCGAATGATTGATTTCTCGTCCTATTCGCTGCAAATTTAACTATATATAATCCAATACCACACCGAACAATCATTTGTTCAAGCACTCTTCAATTAAGAATTGCACGCAAATCTGTATCTGTCATATATGAAAATTCCAATTATTCAACTTTCCTTCTCTTGGTGGAAGATTCCACTATAGCAGAGTTTTGACCATCCACTTCAGATTCTTGTTCCAAAACATTTTGGGCAATTTCCTCTCTTCTCTTCTGAACGTAGCCCTTAGTTTCGTCTCTATTTTTCAAATAATGCGTTTGATAGAACCTTAGTTGCTCTATACTTTCCAAAATGTCTGATTTTGCTGTATGAGCAGTTTTTTTTTTGGGCGCAACCTCAGCTAATTCAGGGTTATGTCTGAACGAGACTTCCATGATAGAGCTCACATCAATTATCCTGTAAAATAAGTAGTCGATTACTTTAGGAAACTCACGTAACATAAATAATCTGTCCATATGAACCGTGTTACCTGCGAGAATACCTTTGCGCTCATCGGGAATGAATTTCTTAATGTAGGCTAGCAATTCTTCCTGCACTTGCTCACAGGTCTTAGTCGATGTCAAAACCTTTTCGGTTAGTCCGCTAGAGCCGTGGTGCTCAACACACCACTCGTTCATGGAATCCATGACTTTCTCATCATAATGTATGACGCTCTCGTAACCATCGCCATCGACAAGGTTAAGTTCGCCATCCGTGATGATACAACAAATTTCGATAATATGATCTTTTGTGTGATCTAAGCCAGTCATTTCGCAGTCGATCCAAACAATGGGTTTGTGTGGTAAGCAATTGTCACTCATAGATTCTAACACGGGCGATTTGACATCAATTTGGTTCATCTTCGATATGGTCTTCCCGGAACTTAAGTACGGGTTTCTATGTCTAAAAGGTATGGAATAAAATCTGTTTCCTAGTGTCTGTAGGCGAAAGTCTCGTAAAAGGATATTTCCAATGGAGGCGAGCGATCTCTTTATTAAACTTCTTTCCATGAGATGTTGACTTATTTGATATGAACGCGAACAAACAGCGTCTTTTGCGGCCCACTGTCAAAGATCAAAATACCAAATTCTCTTATCAATCAAGAAACATAAGCCCGAGATATGTGTCATTTATCGTGTAATTTAAAGACTGTGATCTATAACTTTCAATAGCTTTTCACAAAAGCTCAACCTTAAATCACCTCAAAAGGCTCAGGCTAACGATTTACCAAGATTTTTCCCATTATTAACCATTTTAGCTTAAGAAATTTATACGTGCTAGTAGCTCTTGATCAATGGACTTACACAATATACTCCTCTATCGTTTTTTCTTATTACATTTATGTGGTGAAGTTAATTTCTTGTAAAGCTTGCACGCTTGAAATTGAAAGTCTTTCTGTTACCTTCCTAGATGAACTACATCAGAGAAGAAGAAGTAGAATAATTAAGAGGACCAAGAAAAGGGTCGCAAGAGTTTTACGATTAGCGAAACTGCATCTGGACAGAGACGAATTCTTAGACCAGTGCTTTTTGTTATAAATTCTCTCTGAAATACACAAAAAGGAGAGCGGTTGCTCACACTCAAAATTCAAACTTGAGGTCGATGGATCTCAATACACCCCATTTCGTTATATCTAGTGATCATGAGGATGATAAGAGCGATGTAAGTTTAGATTCCAGTAAAACTGATAACTCTTCAAATATCTCATCATCCAATTGCGATGAGTACTTAAAGGTTGCGTCTGACAAAAGTCCAAGTATCTTACTTGAACTGGACATGAATGGGAAGGTTCGTTATCTCAGTAAGATATGGGAAAATATAGTAGGTACGAAATGTGAGGATATTGTTGGGAGACCAGTATTTGATATTGTTCTTGGTTCAGACCAGGATAAGTCTGTATTTCAAAGAGCGGTCGATATGATGATCCGCGACGATAACAGCTACCGAGTGCGTTTCATTGTTGAAATGGACAATGCTGACCTTGATACGGCAAGTAAAGATAGTGCGGAAACATCGAAGCTTCCGAATACCTCCTCCCCAGATAGTGATGCCATAAGAGAGGGGGGGTTATTGTCGACCAGCGGAGAGGTTATTGAACTTGAAGCTCAAGGAATAATAATATACGATAATTCCACAAATTTGCCCACCCATTCAATGTGGATTGTGAAGCCTCTGTGCGAAATGGACGAATTGGACAACCTACCTCTGGATTTTGTTAAGAGATTGGGATTTGGCGCTACCATATTTTCCCAATACCTCGCCGAGTTGGAAGAAGAAATGATATTGGATGAGCAAGACCTGCCGACGCCTAAAAATGAGCTATGCCGGGTTTGTGAATCCTTAGTTCCTGCTTGGTGGCTCGAAACTCACTCTGAACTTTGTATATTTGAACACAAAATTGAAAGTGTTGCCCAATTATTACACGACGAACTGGTCGAGCAGAAACATTTAATAGAAGAGATCACTGCATCAATCGAATCGAATAATGGAAGAATAACTCACTATAAAGGTATCCTTCTTCCACAATTGAATGAAAATTCCAAGGCAAATAGTGGCCCAACATCTTCTGCATCCAGTTCTTCTTCTTCACCACCCAATCCTTTCAAATCTACTCCCAATCCGAGAAAGAATTCCAACTCTATTTTTCAAAGTCTAAGATTTCCTTTTAAATCTTTAGCCTTACTGGAAGAATTATGCGATGACGCCATTAACATAAACGTCAGTGAGTTGAAATGTACTCCTAGTGGTAATGCCCTACAACAAACGAGGAATGATGCTATTTATGAGTTCTCGCCAAGAACCCAGAAGAATATTGAACAAGTCACAAATTGGCATACAAGATTTGAAGTGTCTGATCCTGCAATTAATTTATTGACGAGCGATACCGTAGATCTAGCACAGCGAAAAGTTGAGACATTGGTACGTCTTGACAACGCGATGAAATACTCATACAAGATAAAGAATGAGGTTGATAATTATGTACTTCAGTTGATAAAAGAGAAACTTGAAAGCAACCGAATAAATGCCACACAAGTCCTGGATGGCACTCCTCAAACCAGAAGAACTTCAAACGGAGATTCAATCACGAGCGCAACACAATCGAATACGACTACCAATTCGAGAATTGCTTCTCCTTTACCTAAAAGAGCTCAAAGCGGGATCTTTGCTGACTCTTACATAGGAACAGATACAATACCTGCTCCACCTCCGATGAAGGATGATGATGATGTTTTTACATCTAGCAATAGTGGACCCAACTCGAGACCTTTTTCAAGGTCGATTACCCCTAAGCAAAGATTTGAAAGCTCTCCCACCTTACCGGAAGCTGCAACTATTGGATACACATCTACCTCGAGTCCCTATGCCGACATTCCTAAATGCGTGGCAACCAGCATCGGAAGTTTACCAAAATTAAACGCTGCCAGTGGTTTAACTCCTCGAAAGGATTCTCCTTCATCATCCGTTGGGTTCAATACTCCTTTGTCTTCCGTTCAAAAAAACAGTACTTCAAAACAACCGTTTTCAATGCTTGAAAAGTCGCCATTGACTTCACCATTTGCTATCTCATCTGATTACCTCACACCTGAGCTACATTCGAACATTTCTATACCAAGACAACCACTATCGCCACTTTTACTTGCAACCAATCAGGTCAAAGCTCCCGCCCCCAGCATAAAAGACTACGATATCATTAAACCAATAAGTAAAGGTGCCTATGGTAGCGTTTATTTGGCTAGACGAAGGTTGACAGGCGAATACTTTGCGATTAAAGTATTAAGAAAATCCGACATGATTTCAAAGAATCAAGTCACGAATGTTAAATCAGAGAGAGCTATTATGATGGTTCAGAGTAACAAATCGTATGTTGCTAAGCTTTACGCGACATTTCAGAATAAAGGCAACCTTTTTTTAGTTATGGAATACTTGAGTGGTGGTGATCTTGGTATATTGATGAAAATGATGGGTAATTTGCCAGATCAATGGGCCAAACAATACATTAGCGAAGTAATATACGGAGTTGACGATATGCATAAAAATGGCATTATTCATCATGATTTAAAACCAGATAATTTATTAATCGATTCGGGGGGCCATGTAAAACTTACTGACTTCGGGCTTTCTCGGATGGGTTTAGTTCGTCGTCACAAAGGAACCTCTAAAAGATCAAACCTTCTATCTAGCCGTCATAATAGTGTCACTTCCGATGATTTTAACTCGGCCAATTCTTTGAAGTGGAACCCTAAAACAGATTCTCCTACCTCTCATATGAGTTTAGATCATACCTTCAATAAGACGGAACGATCTGGCTCTAATTCAAGCTCACAGTCTGCGCTTGAGGTTCCTGCACTGCATAGATCAGGCTCACAGGTATCTTTTTCAATGATGGATGTTTCAAGATCGGGAACCCCTCCGCCGGGAGTTTTCCACAAGAGGACCAACTCCAGTGTATCCGAAACTTTCGATGGTAGCCCCACTCCAGATTATGCTCTTTTCAACCCAGAGGACACAAAGAATGGAAAGAAGTTCTTTGGAACCCCGGATTATTTAGCTCCGGAAACTATAAAAGGTAGCGGAGAGACAGATGCTTCAGATTGGTGGTCCGTTGGATGCATGCTTTTTGAATTTTTATTAGGATACCCGCCCTTCCACGCAACAACGGCAGAAGCGGTGTTTAGCAATATATTGAATGGAAAAATTGACTGGCCGTCGTTCCCAAATGAGGAGGCCGAAAAAGAGTACTTGTCTGCAGATGCTAAAGACCTTATCTCTAAGCTTCTAATTGTGAATCCAGAGGAGCGCCTCGGCGCAAATGATGCACAAGAGATTCGCGACCATCCGTACTTCAAAGGAGTGGACTGGGATCATTTATATCAAGAAAAAGCTTCTTTTGTTCCTGAGATTGAGCATCCGGAAAGTACGGATTATTTTGACCTGCGTGGAGCTGTCCTCGAAGACTTCAGCGATTCTGACGAAGAACAAACTCATGTTTCTGAGATTTTGAACTCAGAAAGCATCGAAATTCATAGACGAATTGCAAGCAATAATAGCAGCGAGTCGAGCACTCCTGTGCAGCGTTTAACAATCGCTTCAGTACTCGAGTCTGCTTCTCAAGATAGCACAAGCAATGGCAGTTCTCCGACTACGAGACACATTCCACTCGCCATACCACCACATCTAAGAGAAAGACGCGTTAGCAAGCTAAACGAATTTCAGACTGAGTTTGGTTCATTCAATTTCAGGAACCTTCCCGCTCTCGATAAAGCAAACAAAGATGCAATTAATCGACTTAAAAGCGAACATCTGGCAGAACATTCACACCTCCACCAGCGCAATTCAACCAGTTCCTTATCGAGCTCATCCTCTGATGTTTCTAATAAACTTAGAAGCGGTAGATCCTTCAATGTTGGATCATCTTCGAGCTTGACTGGAAGGGGCTTAAGAGGTTCTGTTTCTCCAAGTTCCAAACATCAATCACCTTGCAGGAACAATAGTCTAGATAGTGGGACTTTATCAAGAAGGAACACCGGTGAACACAGTCCACTCACACCGTCGTTTGCGTTAGAAGATACGGACTCTCCAAGTTCAGCATTAAAGTTTAAATCTCCTCTTTCTCCTCAATCTGCATCTTCAAAAACGCGGAAACACTCAAGAACATCATCCATGCGGTCTAGCGCAGGCGAAGGCTCTCTTGACGAGGAAGAAAGGCTCAATGCGCTTTCAAAGGTGAATAGTGTAAAAAGCAGGAGAAGAAGCGGTCGTAGGAGTTCGTCAGGATTGAGTGATGTGAACTTCAATTTGGATATTCTTGTCTGTGAACCTATTCCGATACACAGGTACAAACTAACCAAAGATCTGGAAGCTTTAGGATGCTGCGTAATAAGTGTCGGAGCTGGGGATGAGATGGTACGGAGAGCGACCAGCGGAGTGAAATTTGACATGATTTTTACTGCTTTAAAATTACCTAAACTAGGTGCTATTGATATCGTAAAACTACTGAGACACACAAACAGTCTCAATTGTGACACACCAATAGTAGCAGTAACAGCGTTCTACCAAGAAGCTCTAAGTGCCGGCGTATTTGATGACGTTCTTGAGAGGCCTGTGACGCCCGACCACTTAAGACAAATTCTGTTGAAATATACACTTAAGAGAAATCAAGAAAGTGAGGATACGTTGAGCAGTGATACGGATACAGAAATAATCCCAGTAAGGAATGCTTAGGCTGTACTGAGATACACGCAACGATTAAGAAGTAACATACAGCAAATACGATTGATATATATTTAATCGTCAACGACGAACGTAAAATTTTTTCGATTCAACTTTCAATTGTAAGTCATCTTGCATCAATTAGCCAACTGATTCATTTAATAATCTGTGCAACGATTAAGAGTGATCAAGGAATTTTACTATGCCAACTATTTCCGTAGATAAGCAACAATTGTTTGATTTACTCGGCAAAAACTACGAGACCGATGAATTTGATGAGCTGTGCTTCGAATTTGGTGTGGAACTAGATGAAGATACCACTGAGGAAGCTTTAAAAAATAATGAAGCTCCAGAGCTCAAGATTGAAATTGGAGCCAACAGGTATGATCTCTTGTGTATCGAGGGTATCGCGCAGTCACTGAATGAATTTTTGGGTAGAAGTAAGACACCTAAATATAAGTTGTCAGAACCAACTACAAAATTATACATCGAACCATCAACAGAACAAATCAGACCATACGCTGCGGCCGCTATTCTAAGAAACATCACTTTCACCAAAGAATCTTATGCATCCTTCATTGCTCTACAAGATAAACTACATTCCAACATCTGCAGAAACAGAAGTTTGGTTGCAATGGGGACGCATGACTATGACTCGGTTCAAGGGCCTTTCCACTACAGAGCTCTCCCACCACAAGATTTCAAGTTCATTCCATTGAATCAAACCAAAGAGTTGACAGGTGCTCAAGTAGTTGAGTTATACAAGCAGCCTGAACAAAAGAATAATTTGGGACGCTTCGTTCATATTATTGAAGGCTCTCCAGTCTATCCCGTCATTTTCGATTCCAACGAAACAGTTTGCTCTCTACCTCCATTGATTAATTCGGAGCACTCCAAGATCTCGTTGAATACCAGAAACGTCTTCATCGAGGTTACCGCCACGGATAAAACGAAAGTTGAGGTTGTTTTAAATCAACTGGTTGCAATGTTCTCACGCTATTGCGCCGAAGAGTTCACAGTGGAGCCGGTGGAGATCGTTTCAGAGCACAACGGTCAATCTCGTACGACACCTGATGTGTCTCCAAGATATATGGACGTTTCTGTGGAATACATCAATTCTTGTTTAGGCTTAGAATTATTGCCGGAGCAAATATGTGGCTACCTTGAAAAGTTGTCCCTTCACGGTACTCCGTCGTCAGAGGATAAGGACGTGATCAAGACTGAGATTCCTATCACAAGACCAGATATCCTACACCCCTGCGATATCATGGAAGATGCCGCAATAGGTTATGGGTACAGCAATTTACCAAAGCGCGAGAAATTATCGAGCGCGAACTTTGTCGCTGCACCATTGCCAATCAACAAAATTTCTGATATTTTCAGAATTGCTTCTTCCCAAGCTTCTTGGTTGGAGGTTCTGCCTTTAACTTTGTGCTCTCATGATGAAAACTTCAAGTTTCTAAGAGTAGAAGATGATAACAGCAAAGTGGTCAAACTAGCCAACCCAAAAACTTTGGAGTACCAAGTTGTGAGGACTACGCTACTTCCTGGTATTTTGAAAACCGTAAAGGAAAATCGGAAGCACTCTCTACCCATTAAGGTTTTTGAGACAGGAGATGTTGTTTTCAAGAATGATAAACTTGAAAGAAAAGCTTTCAATGAACGTCACTGGGCTGCTACATATGTCGGCAAGAACTCCGGGTTTGAAATAATCCAGGGTTTACTGGGTAAAATTATGCAAACTTTCAGAACACAATGGCTCCCAGATTATGGGAAGAACTGTAACACCAGGGGTTACTGGATTGAGGAAGATGACTCTTTGGCAACTTACTTCCCAGGAAGAGGGGCCCAGGTTATGTTTAGAGCCAAGGAGGGTGATAAGGCTCAGAAGATTGGCCATCTTGGTGTTTTGCACCCAGAGGTCATGAGTAATTTTGATGTTCCTTATGCAGCCTCTTATGTTGAGTTGAATGCCGAGGTGTTCTTGTGAGTTAGAGAAGTGATATATCTTAGTTCATGTAAATTACGTACGGCGATTTCCCCCCTGAACTCAGTTCACTGAAGTACATGACGTGGAAATCTAGCTACAAGCTTTATATGCTTTCCTTAAAAATCGTCTGAAAATGTAAAATCTACTTTTTCTCCCTCTCTTTTACGGTAGTTGTATTTGTCTTCAGGCAAGATAACTCTCCCAGCGTTAAGTAGCTGAAATTTACGAGTAGGGATCACCTTTTTGCTGAGCACGGACTTGCCATTGTCTTTTTGTTCTTCGCCGTTTATCTTCAGTTCATTGCTGTCCTTATCCGAGGCTTCGTGTTCATCTTTTATTTCGTCTTTAGAGCAAGGTTTCGACATTTCTCCATTTTGTTCGACCATGGCTTGCTTAATAATCGATAGCTCATTGAGTAAGGCGCTTGTATTATATATTGCCTTATCTTCCTCATCTCCATCGTTTTTACTTGAAGAAATGTCCTGCGTCATCGCGGTTTCCTCGCACATTTCTTGCCATTTTGCTTTCTTAGGCTTGAACCACTTAGGAACCCAGCTATTGTGCTTTCTTTTGGATGAAAGCTTTTTTTGAGCTTCATCCAAATCATGTACCAACTGCCGCTGTCTTTGATATTGCTCAGGGTCGGGTGCTTCTTCAATATCAGTGAATTCCTCGCTTAAAACAGATATTCCAACACTTTTCAGCAGCTTGGGCATACTTTTTCTGTATGCCATATGGCCTTCAACCAGTTCGGAGCAGTTGAAGTTTTCGATACCTTCAATGCCGTTTATAGGCGATATGCCTATGACGCTTTTGAAACCTCCACTTGTTGCTCGAAATAAGTAACATAAAATCCAATCTTTCTCCGAAAATCCATTTACAAATCTCCCACTTACCACGGATCTCACCATCACGAGCTCTTCACGATTGTAAACAATGGGAGAGCCGAAAAGAAAGACATTTTCTACCAAACCTGCGGCATTCCGTTTACAAAGCTCCTTCAGACATGAGTAAATTACTCTGGCTCCCAAGGAAAACCCAACGAGAGTGATCGGTCTTTGACCTAAGTTTCGGGACATTATAGTATCTGCGAGAATTAGACCCGCGGACCAAGCCCTATCTAGAGAGACATTCCAGGGATTATCGATAATGTACCCTAATTTCGATAACATCATAGGCATTTGGATTGCAGACATGAAAGCCGTTAATATGGTGGCTCCAAGGATTTGTTGAATGGTTTGGGTAAAAATTTCACTAGCCAGAATATTTATTGTTTGACCGGTAGACTTCAGCATTTCTGGCTCCCAATGTAGAGAATATAGATCACCTTCTACTGGGTCAACAGTTGAAAAGGGTAACCGTACATCATCCTCATTACCAATCATCCAACCAGATACGCTAACGATCAAGTTCACTCTTCTATTATTATGAAGAGGGCTGAATTCAAAAGTCCTCACGCTGCCCATTCTTTTTGACATTGCCTCTGTACCAATCTTAGCTCCAATTGCCGTACTTGTTGCTGCCACAACAGCTGTTCCACCTACGCCGGTAAGGAAACCAGCAGCACTGGTAATCCCAATAGTTGAAAGACCAGCTGCAATACCGGCCCCAATCACAGGTGCCAATAGGCCCCCGCTCAAACCTAGAACCAGAGACCCTCCAATTGTAGCCAACCCCACGTAGCAGATCTTGCGCTTTCTATTTTTCTTCCGCCTAACCTTCATATGATCAGTCTCATTCCAAACTTGGTCTTCAGTGGATTGTTCCATATCAAGAGCATCTGTTATCCTTCTCTCAAACTCGCATATGTCTGTTTTTGAAATCTCAAGAATGCTTGCAAATTTTATCAGTAATGTACGTGATCGCGAATCATACGAGGAGTCAGCCAGAAGCAGCAAGAACAGATCGCATATAATTGTCCATGCAATATCAATATCCAATTCGTGTTTGTCCTTTATATCCTCGAGTTGAATGACAGTCGAAGGGGGTGGGTTGTTTGTGCTCTGTTCTTTGGACACATCTGCTTTAGTTGATTCATTCTTTCCCTCCCATGGATTTTCTATAAGCTGTGAAACCCTGAGACACTTGCATATATCCTCAAGTGCTATACCATGCATTGTAAGTTTATCAATCATCATTACTTCTTCCGGCAAAACATCGAAATGCTCGAAAAGGCGTGACAGTATTATAGTTTTCCATTGTCCCATTGTCTTTTGTATCTTTTGAAGTCTTTGAGCTAGTTTTTTATGGCCTGTTAAGTTCATTGACAAACAAGTCAGTGCTAGATCAGTACACATCTGATTCATTAAAACGCTCACTGATCCCACGTATGCGAATTTCTCCTTTTCATTCAGTAGATTTTTAGTCATGGATAGCTGATTCGCCGGGTTTAGGTCACTTGTGTGCTCTTCTGCATCTTCATAGTCGTCGTATTGTTCGTTGGAATTCACAGGTTCATTCAGTGATCTGGTAGATTGGTTTAAAGCCTTATGATTGAAGAGGAAATCAGTTTTCTTATTCGTTACATGAGAACGGTGTGCTTGCTCTTCTCCTGCCACTTTGGTGTAACCAAATGTCGATACCCTTTGCTTTGTGCCATCACTCTCACTAGACCTTTCCATAGAAGTACTACCGTTGTCGGAAGCTTGCGATGTGTTTAGCTGATGAACTGGGATGACAAGGTCACCATCGTCATCGTAGATGTTGTATGAAGCAATTGCCGGAAGGGCAGACCAGCTGTCTGAAGAATCAGACTCTGAACCTGCAAGTTCTATATTATTGTCCTCTTTCAGTTGCTGCTCCGACGGTAAGGTCCCTTTTGACGCATGAATGTTCGGACAGCTTGATGATTTCGAAGTATCTGGCTCATGAATTTCGCCATTTCTTGGCATGTCTTTAGTATGAGCGTCAGTGTCAGTGTTAGTATTAGCGTTAGAGTTTGTGCTACTATTGCTGTCTATCGGTATTTCTAAGTGTTTTTGCATGTCTTCAAGCGATGTTGGGGGAGCCGATGAAACCTTTATTCCAGGTGTATCCAAAGTCTTTCCATTTCCCCCACCTTCATTCCGCTGCACTCTTTTAGTGATTTTTAGTTCTTTCAATCCGTAATTTATACCATCACTGGGGTCCGTATCCATTGTTGATTCCACTATTTGGGTAAAGAGTAAACGATCTCTCTGCAGCTTAAGGCTTTACGAATTTCGTAATAGAGAGATTAGAAGGAATTGATAGACAGGGCTTCATGTTTAATTACGTATAGGGCTTCAAATCGATGACTGCTTTTCATAGAACCCATACATTAATAAGTTTCATTTACTCTGAGATAAACCCACACATTATGAATGAAACCTAAAAAAAAAAGAACTACAACATTGATCGTTCACCGAAGATGATGCACGTTATTTTTTTTCAAGAGTTATGTATGAAGTAATGAAGTTAGTGGTGAACTTGTTCTCCTTAGTATCATTAATCAACATCAACAATGGCTCCAATTGTATGTGATATACCATAAATAACCGAAAGTTACACCAGTCTATTACTACTTTTCAATCGTGAGGTAAAAAATTATGAGGCTATTCTGTTTTTTAATTATTCACTTTTAAAGTGATTGTTAATAGCAGTAGGCAGTTCGTAACCGGATGTTGAGTTTGAGCTCAATTACTAACAGGGGCAAATCAGACCTCTAGAAAGCAAAAGGTTACCAAGACTTTTACCGTCGACGTTTCTTCCCCAACTGAAAATGGTGT
>JAJLUF010000062.1:0-42506 GCA_030569995.1 Lachancea cidri
ACAGCACGAAGAAGCATGGGAAACAGCCCGTCAAAGAATAGTTATGTCACACCGAGTACGAACAACCAATCAACAACAAATTCTGCCAGCACAGGCAGTGAAGAACTGAACGCTAATGAACCTAACGACCCTGATGATAGTAGGTCTCTACCTACTCAAAATATAAAGATCAGTAAAGAGGCTCCTGGCGAGCCCAAAAACAATTCCAAGCGGGGTAATTCACAACAGGGATATGACCTGGAAATAGACATGTCATTTGCCAAGGTATTAGGAGGGTCGGGTGGAAGTAGCTCGAGTGCTACCAGTGGTAGTAGCTCGATGTCTTTGAAACAGCTTATGACGCCGCCTTCGGGTGTGACAGATTCATCTTACATGTACTCGAGCTCCCCGGAAGATGGTTCAGGAACCGACAAGAACCGATCACTACCACCAATCAAGGAAGAACAGCACCCTTCTTTGGCTTCAACGGCTTCCTTTAAGAAAGCAATGCGGGCGCAGGCCAAGGCGGAAGCTCTTGCCAAACGTGGCATCAAAAGCGGTTCTGAGATTTCAAATGAACGGTCTGCTAGTCATTCTATAATCTTGAAACGTAACGCTCACGATCCTAGATCTGAGCGCCTCGACCTGGACGATGTCATTGACAAATTGCTCCAGGTAGGTCAAACACGTTATTATAAGCCAAAGGATTTTCCTTTTAGGTCATGGGAGGTGCAATTAATTTGCGCGCGCGCTCGTGAGCTGTTTCTAGAGCAGCCGTCGCTGTTACGTCTACAAGCACCTATCAAGATTGTCGGAGACGTCCATGGTCAGTTCACAGACCTTCTTCGTATCCTCAAGCTGTCTGGAGTTCCACAAGATACCAGCTACCTGTTTTTAGGAGATTACGTTGACAGAGGCAAGCAGTCATTAGAGACCATGCTGCTTCTGCTATGCTACAAAATCAAGTATCCTGACAGGTTCTTCATGTTGCGTGGAAACCACGAATCTGCTAATGTCACCAAGATGTATGGCTTTTACGATGAGTGTAAGAGACGTTTATCTATCAAATGTTGGAAAATGTTTGTAGATGTCTTCAACACTTTGCCTTTAGCAGCAATCGTACAGGACAAAATTTTTTGCGTGCATGGCGGAATTTCGCCAGACTTGGCGAGCATGTCACAAATCGATCAGATCGCAAGGCCCACCGATATTCCAGAAGAAGGTTTGCTTACAGATTTATTATGGAGTGATCCTGATACTCAAGTATCGGATTGGTCTTTGAACGATCGCGGCGTTTCTGTAACGTTTGGTAAAAGAAACGTTTACGATTTCTGCACGCGCTTCAAATTTGATTTGGTTGTCAGAGGCCACATGGTGGTTGAAGATGGTTACGAATTTTTTGCTCGCAAGAAGTTTGTGACAGTCTTCTCAGCTCCGAATTACTGTGGCGAGTTTCAAAACTGGGGAGCCGTAATGAGCGTCACCACCGGCTTGATGTGCAGTTTTGAACTATTAAAACCTCATGGTGTCAAGGACAAGCCCGCCAAGTAAGGCTGGTTACATGTATACCCCTTTTTGAGATCACTCGTTTTCTCAACACGTTATCATTCCCCATTTATGTTTTTTCCCTTCCAACAATTGTTTTGTTTTTTTAATTATGCAACTTTTTACGACGCTATTCTAAGCGACATTCATTCTATGTTTCTAAGTGAATCATACTCACTTTCTCTGCTTTACATAACACCATTTTTTTATGTGAATCTTATGATTAACTTATCAAGAATCACCGCATTAACCACTGTGGTTTGTAAATATTTATGTAGCTTTGTTCTCTTTCATAGCTACGGGATTTATTGTCTTGAGAAGAAAATTGAGAGCCACTAAAATATATTGGTACTGTCAATATCTACTTGAACGCACCTGCTCCGTGGAATAGTTAGGGATATTCCAGAAAGTCCAAAATGAGATATGGAATGTACTAGCCATTTTCAATGAATCGTACGTTAAACTTCATTGGTACCTTTAAAGAGTAGCCGAGGTATTCTAAAAAAATTTAGACGGTAACAGGGCCCAAGAATTCGAAAATAGTTGTCTTCTGCATGAAACCGGACTATTTGAAAGTGACAAACTCAGAATATGACCACTCTGGATTCTTTTGGAAATGTAATTGTTGACGTGGGCAAATCTTATTGTATAATTTCCTGTCAGGGTGTCATCAGAGGGTTCAAGTAAAAACATAAATTTTGCTTGAATACCAGTAACATACTCCAGCTCGTTGATCTTTTACCTGCAAACGCCTACAAAAGATGCTAGAAGGTATAGCGAACGGACACTATCTTCTGTCTGTTATCATATAGTTCCAAATACGCAAACAAAAAAGCTCCGATACGGGGAGTCGAACCCCGGTCTCCACGGTGAAAGCGCGATGTGATAGCCGTTACACTATATCGGATGATAATAATTGGATGTCGAATGTACCGTCGATTTTGGTTTTACCTTTAAGTTAAAGCATTAGGCGACTCTATACATCTTATTTCACTGTCAAATGGCTATATTCCTCTCTTATAAAAGTATTTAGTGACTGTTTTGTTCATCAGAAGTTGTGTTCGATGAGTTTTTTTCCTGGTTATCAAAGGGTTGGTCTTCGTCTCCAGCATGCGGGCATGCTTTTGTGCTGAAAAAAAAAAATACTTCCTAAATGATGAACCTTCAACAATCCAAATTAACAAACAGTACGAGAGATCTACGATGTCATTGGCAGAGTTCGACGAAGTCAAATTCGATCACTCAACTACGAGATTAGATGTACCTTCGAACTATTTAATGAGAAAAGCTCGTCGGAACCCACATGGGTTGGAAGATCTACGCCGGTCCACGAAGTCAGCAAGTATCTACGTGGGAAATCTTTCATTTTACACATCCGAAGAGCAAATCTATGAGCTATTTAGCAAATGTGGTACAATAAAAAGGATTATCATGGGTCTGGATCGGTTCAAATTCACGCCTTGTGGTTTTTGCTTCGTCATCTACAACACCCCAGAAGAGGCACTAAATGCGGTCAAGTATCTGTCTGATACGAAGCTGGATGACCGTAACATCACATTGGATTTAGATCCTGGCTTTGAAGATGGCAGACAATTTGGTAGGGGTAAGAGTGGCGGTCAAGTGAGTGATGAACTAAGATTTGAATTTGACGCATCCAGAGGTGGATTTTCGGTTCCGCTGGTGGAACGCATTGGTGTGAACAATACACACAATTTCGGTGCTAGAAGAGTAAGAGACACATACATCCCGGGCCAAGAAGATAACTTCGATGAGGAAGGAGAAGAGGAAGAGCTAGATACGTATATACCGGGGCAAGATTAGAACAATCTTGTTGTGCAGCAAATTAAGTAAACGAGAAATCGGAAACAGAAAAAATTGTTCATTACTCAGTGTAATATCCAAAATACAAGGGTTTATAATATACATAATTGACACTCAAAAGAAAGTTCAGGGAGAGTCAATCTTCAAGGGTCCATCCGTTCTCAATCTTGAGATAATTTTTTTAGTTCTTCGAGTCTATCAATCAATTTTTTTCTTCTAGTTAAAGGAACAGCAGCAAACCGTTTTTCCAGCTCAGGGTCAGATCCGTCATCCGTTTCATTTGACCTTACGGATCTCGACAACTGATAGTAGTCGCTGAAAATTTTTCTACGGCGTACGTTAATGAACCAGTTGCTTAGCTGCACTTTACTTAGACCGGTCTTGATTAGTAATTCTCTTTTTTCTTGCGGAGTAGGATAAGGGTTGTTTAAATGTGACAGAAGCCAGCTATTCAGTATGTCAACTGTCTCTTTGGGTAGATTTGTCCTTCTTGAAGAGGATGAGCTCTCTTTCTTGCCGGATTTTGGTATGTTCTGGTCGAAATCATCGTTCGCAGACCTACTGCCGGCAGTAGATGGGATGAAAAACTGGTTTTCGCCTTGGAAATGGCCGGTAAATTGGTATCGTGGTAGGTAAGGATCTTGATATCCTACAGAGTCTATGGAGTAGGACCATTGTAGAGGTGTAGATGCCGGTAGAGGAGTACGTTGTGGGACGGAATTTGGTCCCGGACGCGTCGTTGGAGGTCTTGAAGCCACTGGAGGAGGGGGAGGAGGAGGCTGAGCTATCAGTTGTTGAGGAGGTATTTGGAACATAGGGAACCCAACAGCTGTGGTGGCTGCAGCGGATGACGATGGAATCCTAGTGTGCATGTATGAGTCAGCCGCAGGTAGGTAAGATACGGCAAGCGATCCAGGGTCGTAGGAACATTGTCCCTGTTGAGCTTGCGGTTGAGGGTCCTGCTTCACCACGTTTACTGGTTTCGCGTCGATAGAATTTAGGAGGCTTTTTATGGAAGGAAGAGTGACATGTGGGGAGCCTTGTCGGGTTGAAACGTCAGATGCTGCCGCAGGTACATGCTGATCTGGATGGGAAGATTCCATGTTATAGTACGAAAAGTTTTTCAGACCTTAGATCTGAAGTTAATGCTACACCTGAATTGGCGTGGAAGAATCAAGCCTAAAAAAAAAAACCGGAATGGACCAGATACTATTCAGAGCTCTTCGTTACAGTAACTGCCACTTCGTGCAATTAGTGAACGTCCAAATCTTGAGAAGTCGGTACCCAAGGTCGTGGTGGTGGTGGTGGTCGCCCCCCTCTTCGCTGCATTTCCACATGTGCTCGCCTGCGTATATATATATATATGTATATCCCGTTTTAAAAGATGTGTCACCGCTTCTGCTTTCCTGAATTTCCACCACGTACCTAAAAATTGTTGGCCGGCATGCTGCCGCTTCTGCGAAAGACCGCCTGCAGAGACGCGTGCCCGTGCTGTCCGTGTTATCCTTGGTTGGCTACAACCAGCAGCACTCCTAATGTAGCTAGGGCCCATGCGTGGGAAGAAGCCAGCATACACGTTGGCGCACCGACTGAGATACCGTTCAACCTGACGGCCCTTACGTACCTACCGCGCATTGCAACCCAAAGGGTCGGCGTTTGCACTTTTGATGCGAACGAGCCTAGAGCTCTTCCCACCACTAAACTACACGCACGTAGCGTAGCGGGTCCTTCTTAGCTAGAAACAACCGGGACTGCAGCTCATTCTCCCGACTTTTACGTAATAATAAAAATAAAAAAAAAAAAATAAAGAAAAAGATCACCCTCAACTCAAGCCCTCACTGACTGAGAGAGTGATACTGGCAAGACACACAATTCAATTGCGACATAAAAACCGATCGTCTGGCCTAGCCCGGCTCCAACCCAGGCCAAACATTTCGTGCTTTCAACCGGCTGCAATGAATATTCGAGACTTTTTCACCCATCAAGGGTTACGCTCACTTAAAGAGCATGTTTCCTGCTGCATCTCCATTTAATCACCGCAAATTGAGCATGTTAAAAAGTGCATCAAATAATTGTGCCACCTATCCCATCATCAGCTTCTTTTGCATGGCTGCGATAGCAGTCAACAAAAGTAAGGCCCCCCCTTAGTGGCATCCGTGCGTTCGACGGTGGATTCGTGGGCCACACGTAGGTTCCTACGGCTTTTTCTATGCCAAAAGTCTTATCGCGCAGTGAGCTCTGCGGCCGTATCTTCGGAAGGCGTAAGGAACTCCTGTATACGCGGAGTAACAGCCCGACACAGACGAAGAGTTGCCGGTACCGGTACGATTGCAAGATTGACAACAACTGGCGACGGACGTAGTCATGGGTGTGTGGGTGTACCGACCCACGTGAAAATCGGGCTCGCCGGTTTTTTGTTGTTTTTTTTTTCTTGCTTTTTCCTTTTTGCCAGGAACAAACGCCGGGAGTACCCTCGGAACAGCGCGAGGAGGTCGACAATGCGGCTGAACTTGGTGGGTGGGTTGTATGTCAGGAATGCACGTGCTTGCACGTGTTTGCACGTGTTTGTGACTTCTGAACGGCCTTAGGCCTAACTCCTTGCAAGTCCGCGAATGCGATTTTCACATGTATAGTTTGTGTTTTTGTGGCGCCCTAGATGAGGCCGTGCGGAATTCATCGCACCTATTTTTGTCAACTTTTCTTAGCTCATCAGTCATACAACCACTACAGTAAAACGCTAATTATATGACTAATGAGTGGAATTTTTGTGTCTGTTTTTACCCGCTTAAGCTGTGACACACAGGTCGATGATGTGCCATCGAAGGATTGCAGGTTCTCTTAGAGACAGTAGCAGCGATAAGTATGACAATTATAATTGGTATGTATGTGTGTCTCTAGTAGTTGGAGCCAATGTTTTTTCCGCCCAAAGATCGTGTTTAGTACCGCTTAATCTCTCAATTGTAATTCTGAATTGCTGATAACTCCATTAATTTCCGCCAACTGTATAGTGTTGTGGATGATTCTTTAACCGTGACTAAGCTTCTCTTAGCACATTTAATAGTCATAGCGTTTACAATCGCAGTATATATTATGGTCGTTGCATCCAGACAGAGACACGATACTATGTTCATTACAGCACTATCGTTACCTACAATGATTTTGAATAAATTGATCTCTGGACATCATCAAACTGACATCGTCAATCCGCCAGAATACACAGCCGCGCCTTCGATTACAAAGGATCTTACGCTACTGAAACTTAATATCAAAACCGTCGCTTCCCAATTGCAAAATCAGACGCAGAAGCCTACAGGCTCCAAGAGTTTACGGAAACTAGGAAGTCTCAAGCAAAATGGTACTGTTTTGCGCCATTCCACTCCAGACGTGCCGCAGTTTGTCTACAATGTGTTCGATACTGATTCCAACCCGTGCCGAACATTATACGATTCTGATCAATTGCGTATTTCACTGGAAATGGATCATCAGTGCTACTATTTGTCTGGTTTGCATGTCGATAGCGACATGGCGCTTGATAATGAGCAGGAAAATATCAACGCGGACGCATCTACTGCCAACGGTAGTATTTCTGGGAAACTGGTAGTCACTGTTAAGGGCCCCACTGGTGTGCTGTTTCAGAATTTCCAAGTACGTCTCAGCTGCTACGCGTCCGAGTTTGTTTATTCCATCGATGCCTCATCTAATATGCGTGTCATCAAGCTGCTGCGGTCTCCATCAAGCAACCAATTTTCTTACTATACCCCTATGCTCCAAGACGTGATTTACTTCAATGGCAACAACGGCTCCGATGCAGCTTCAGTGCCAGATCATGGAATCACACTGTTGTCACCTGGCACTTACCACTACCCTTTCACATTTGTTGGAGACGCCACTAGTTTTCCATCCACTGTCAGCACTCGCTACGGTTCAACATCATATAGAGTAGAAGCGTTCATGACCCTGCCCAAGCCCAATCTCAAATATGAGACTATCATTTTGACGTCTAGTCTGGCTATCAAGAAAACCTTGTCATCTGAGTCCATCTCTCTTTACGATAGTGTCATAAGCCGAAACACATGGAGAGAAGGCATGTTAGATTACGACGTTTTCTTAAGCTCAAGAATGGTTGAATTTGATAAGCCATTCCAATTTTCGCTACAGCTTCTGAGAAACCAACTCGATAGTTGTAAGATTCTTTCTATTTCCTTGTCAATCATTCAAAAGATATTAATTCCATGTGTAAACCATAAATCAGGTGAAGCTTTATCAGGTTACCACATCGAAAATAATATATCCCCCATAACAACCATCACTGAATTCTCTACAGAAGAGCTTTGCTATAATTTGACTCTGAATGATTTGGTGGTTCCTTCTAACTTGAAGAGTTCTGTGTGTAACAAATCGTTCAATCACTACCATTGCGAGAATAGCAGTCAGCTAACGTACCAAAATAAACCCAAATACATGTTGAAAATTTCCCACGAAATCAAGGTTAAAATAGGTATCGAAGTGAAAGGTGGAGAGAAAGTTCAATTGTCCCTGAAAATTCCTATTCTGCTGGTGGATCAAGACATGAGTAGCACCTTGTATTTGCCGCGCTATGAAGCTTCTGCTCCGAAGCGTCTGGCCGGTGATTTATATCAGTTTCAAAGTGAAGACAGCAGTCTTTTCCCACCAGAATACACAGAAATGCCAATATACCCTGATGAATATACCCCATGAAATGGGCATATTCTCACAAACCGCAATAGAGTTCCTTAATCATATGGCTATTTTGTTTAGCTTAAATAATATACATCTACAGCAATCTAATTCTTAAAATCACAAACTATCGAATGGTCGGTTCTTTTACTTATACATCCAGACAAGTTTACAATGGGATCCAGTCTCAATTTTGACCCCATCACTGTCGCTACGTAAAATTGTGTATAAACAAATTACCTTCTTAGCCGCAGTTCATTAAAAATGCTGGACCTTTCTGGGCAAATTTCACGCTGAATTAAATGTATATTTCGTTTTAAGAGTTCCATCCAACTATAAAATGAACTTCTCACTGAATATGGGAAGTGCTTAGCTGGATTTCAAGAGCATGTATTTTGGCCAGTAACTTTGACCTCTCCCATTTCACCTTTGAAATGCCAAAATCGATCCTTGAAAATATCTGGTACAAGAGATGAGGACCGACCAAATTAAGTGCTCCATTTTAAGATCCGCAAACCATATCCACTAGCTGTATTCAAAGAATTTGGGAATCATTTGCACCAGCTCTGTCATTCTACAAAATTGACAAAAGGCTAGCAGAGTATAAATCTCAACAATCACGCCAATCTAAAGTTTTATTTAACAGCTTGCATGGCTATGCTTATTTGGCCATGGGTTAATTGTGCAAGGGGTATCATCACATGTATGCAAAAGCCTGAGATTGTTGGCTAATCAACTTCCACATAATATGCATGTGCTTGATCGCCACAGTTCAGGTTGAGAAGCACTTTATTGGTATGCAGAATGCTATAGGAGTGGTGAAAAGGACGTGTGAGTATCTGATCTTATGACCACTCGGATTTAACTTTACTACGTCCTGTTTCTTCGATCTCCGTATTTCGAATTGAGTCATTGAGCATTTTACACGGAGTGACAAGATGGACTTGGACGAAACTGACTCCATGATGTTGAAAGTAGCACTCTTACTCCGATGTGGGGTGGTAATCAGTACCGACCAGTCGACTGATTTGTTCTGTGTTTAGCTCACCCATTAGGCGGACGTTGTCATACGGATTAACAATTGTCTTGCGGAAGCTCCGGGCAGGTATATGTTGCGCGAACAGTTCGTCAATTTCGCCAAAGGTGCGATCTTTGGTTTCCGGCAGATCTGAGATGGCCCATACAAGCATAACTGCAGCAATTACGGCCCAGAAAAGTCCAGTCTTGGCGCCCCAATTCCACTGCTCGGTATTCAGCATATAAGGCGTCCACACCGCGTTAATAATTCCCATAGCATTGTAGCAATTTCGCGCCAACACCACGGTCTTGGTGCGTAGTTTGGCTGATGGCATCTCTGGCACAAGGCAATACGTGACGGGCCCTACGCCAACATCGTATACGAACACGAATAATAGTAATAGGGCACCAATAGCACTGCTAGCGCTCTGTGACGAAAATAGCATTCCCAGCATTCCAATTGCAAATAGTAGCAAAGTCTGCAATGCAAGTCCCGTGCTAAATATGGTAAACCGTCCATAACGTTGCGCAATGAACCACGAGCATATAGTGCCTAGAAGACCAAAACAGTATTGCGCAACAGTGAGGTTGAACGCGCGCGTCTCGCTAAGGCCTGCCTTCACATAAAAGTATGTTGAATAACCCATCATTGCGCTACCGCAGGCATTCTGTGTGACCCATGTCAGACATGCAATTCTCGTTCGCCGAGCATCGACACCGCGGAAACAATCAGCGTAGCTGCTGCTGCGTGACAACGCTTCTTCCTTCTCAGTAACAATCTTCATTCGCTTGAGCATGGCCTCGATGGTCGCGCGCTTATCTTGCGGTTCGATGCCCGTAACCAGGCGTGCCAAGCTTTTCTTTGCGTGTGCAAAACGGCCCTTTTTTACCAGCCACCAAGGCGATTCGGGTGCCAGATATATGCCTACGGCGAGAGGAATGGGCCACACCCATTGTAGTGCAAATGGTATACGGTAACCCCAGTCGGAATACGGTAGATTTTGTTGCGAGAACTTGAGTACGACCGCCGCGAGAATTTGGCCTAGCACCCAGCAAATGTTGACGTAGGTCGTAAGGTAGTAACGGAGCACGAGCGGACACACCTCAGTCGCATACGAAAGTGTGAGCGTTTGGAAGCACCCCCAGGGAATACCGCAAAGAACTTCGCCTACTGCTAGGACGGTACACGTGCGCGCGAACACCAGCAGAAAAATGAAACAGAACACCGCTAACATCGATGTAATTAGAGTGCGACGATAGCCAACACGGTCTGCGATGACTCCGGCAAGCTGTAACCCGGCCATCTCTCCTATATTTGTACACATTCCAAGCGTTGTCTGCCAGCGCGCAGGAACCTCATACACACCGGCCGCGTCGTTAAAAGTTCCAAAACGCTTGGCAAAAGCTGGCAAGGCGTAAAGCGACGACAAAAGGGCAGTATCGTAACCTTCCATGATAAGCGCAGATGACAGTACGACGGACCACAGTGCAGCTCGTGGATATTGTCGCACACCTTCCAGTAATGACATGTCCTTTTCAGCTGCGTCCGCCAGCTGAGCGTCCTCAGATAGACCCAAAAAACACGCAGCTGCGTCCTGATCCTCCCTATGGCCACCATAGTGGGCAGCGTCGGCGATAGCCGACGCGTCCGACGTTTGAACACTCTCAATATGCTCTATGTCTTGCTTCTGTTGCGGTGGTGTCGCGGGAAGGGACCCTGGCGCAGACCCTGATGAAGATCCTGGCGCGAGGTTGCTATGTGTCGACCACGTGACCCCTAGCGGTGAGGTATGTTTTTTCTCCCCCTTCATCTTTATATTTGAAAGTCACAGGACCACGGAATCCAGGGGACCGCTATTTATCCGTCACTACACCTTACTTATATGAACTGCAGCGAGCTCACCTAATCGCATTGCTCGTCAGGGTGTTTGCTGTGGTGCCGGGGCCTTGGTGCTAAGGTTTTGGTGATAGTGTGGCGTTGCTGTTGCGCTCAGAGTGGCGAGCGGTGTGTGGGCGCGTCCGTCGCATCCCTCGAATGTCTGGGTGAACTCCAATAGGGTTTGCGCCAGTGCGAAATGCGATGGTAAATTTTCGGGCTAAGCGAGAGTGAAATCTTTCATGGAGTATATTTGGGAACACTCTTGGGGCCAATGGAAATTATGGGAAGGGGGATGCAGCTATGGGTTCTTGTGTGTCACGTGTGTCACGTGTGTTGTGTTAGGTAATCGTAACGAGGTGTGGGCTATCGCCCTAGGAGGGTCATCTTTGTCAGGCGATGCATGGGTTCGCGAGTAGGTTTTGGTATATGTGGAACTGTTCGCTTTTTTCGGGTCTAGCCGCCGATGAAAGCCTATGTGTAATAGATGGGCCCCTCTATGACACAGTGTACAATAACTTCATTTGGAGAACCAGGCATCTCTAATTTTTGGCAATTCTCTGAGCTTAACAATTTCCCTTCCACATCTTCTTTATCGAGTAATTGTAGTACAAATTGATACCTTCAGCAAGCGGAGCTTTACGTGATAGAAAATTATAGGTAGCAACACTATTTGGGCTTGCTCAAGTCGCCGCCAGCGGCGGGGGAAATCAATTGTTTGGTGTGAACTTATTTTGTAGACGTATTTATTCTTGCCATTGCAAATAATAACTTTCCGCGAGCCTTCACGCTAGGGTTGAGAGAGAGATTTTATAGTCGAGTAAAACTTCTTTTTGTTCAAACATCTCGCTTCCCTGGGTGCTGTCAAGATATTGTCTTTTACGATTTTGTTAATAGTATCGCGATTCAGGTTACGCCGCCACTACTATGTCCCGGAGATTGCTTCCAAAATATTTAGTTCTACGTCTTCGGAAGGTGGAAAATGCTGCTATGTGTATTTTTTAAAGCAAAATCTATATATCAATAACTCGCAACCCCTTCTATCACGGACAATGGAAAACAACCCAACGTATCATGTTCTTGTGCTTTTCAATACTGTCTCGTAGCTCCGACGTTTCTCCGTTTTTCAAGTAAGCCTTAACAGGGGGGAATTCATCTTAGTGCAACACAAGCAGAAAAATAGACGGACAAGGCTGAAATGTATGACCGTTGTCGCACAAACTTGTACGAAGTTCTACCTCTCTGGCAATTTTTTTTTCAAGAGAAAAATGGCTGGTAGAGAGGCATACCCGGACGATATAGGTTTGCTACAAGATGTGATGTAGGGAACAACTAGTTCTCGGACTTGGGCAAACTGACCTCACAATTTTTAAATAGCCTTTAGGTGCCATCACGCAAAAGAGAGATGGCATCACACAACCGAGAAATGGCATCAGTCACAGACCTGGCGCCAAGGCTGCAATATTTTCAGCGCAGACCTTCAAAACAGTGCCTTTTAATTTATTCAAGAGTCTATTAGCGTGGCCAGATGTAGTTTTGTCCTTTTTCGCCCTTTGCACTCATTCGCAGGAGAAACTTTACGAAAGCATTTGGTCAAAATAAGCTAATGACCTGTTTCACTTAGAAATATGTACGTCAGAAACTACTTTTTATCGTAACAACCCACCTCTGCGTTAAAGCAACGGCTGTAAGGGTACCTGAAAATTGAATCAAGCTAAAAATATATGTAAGCAGGTGTCAAAACTTCTAAATATAATGAAAAAGCCCTGATCTCAATGTTCTTAGATACAAGGCAATAAACGCTTTGAAAGTGTATTGTCAAAGGAATGCCGTATCACGCCTTCCAGTTTCCTAAAAACTCCTGTGAGGCGCCCTTTTCAGGCGCTTTGTACTTTTCCTGATGTTACGCGTACCGCGTATCTTATCTAGTTTGTTGTGGCTAATATCTTCTTATGCGACGCCCTTCGTTTTCCGTAATTCGGGTTTCAGAACACCTTGTGCAACTCTACGAGACATAAAGGGCAACGAGCTACCGGGGACGTTGCAGGTGGCAGTGCGCCAGAAGATATATAATTTACGTCGAGACCCAGCAAGTGACGCAAGAACTTCAGGCAACTCTACAAGATACCGTATACTCCGACTGGACAAACTATCTGACTCCGATATTTTCTTCCACACCTTAGCATTCTTCCAAATTAATTCTGGTGTCACTTCTACATTCCTTGCAGTCTCTATGTTTAAATGCTTTAAATTATTCAAATTATTAATATCTGCAGGCCAGGAAATTTATTGAAATTTCTAATGTAAATTTTCCAAGCACGGATACATGTCTTGAAATAGTCGTGAGGTCATCGTCAAAAATGAAACTTTAGCTTCGCTAGTTCTATACGTAACTCTTATGGAGTCCCTAACCAGCTGTCGTTCTGTATGACGTTTTACTAACATCTGTGGACGTTCATGCGGAAGTTGACGTAACAACGTTTTTATAAGCGTTTGTTGGTGTCTGTATTAAGTGTTAAGTATAAGTGTCTGCCTAAGTGTCTGCGCAGACATGTGGGTTGGTGATTAACGATACGTGGCATTTCAGACAAATTTCAGAAAATGAGCCATGCACACGCATCACCCCACAAGTCAGCTGTTGCCGTAGCAACCGCAAGCTCAGCTGTCTACGTTTCTTCAGCTCGAGGGTCCATTTTCCCACGTGAGCCCAGGATCATCGAGTCGCCCGGTGCTGAAAATTTTTTATTCGCTGTTGCGCGATGACTCTTCAAAAATTTCAACCTGTGCCTCTTCTTATTGCATATTAAATTCAAGCGTGGTCAGAAAAGTATAGTACCGTCTTCTCACTTCTTCTCATAGTCAGTCAGTAACACACAATCCACTAGACATTAAGCCTACAGAAATGAGCGAACAACCTATGTTTAGACAAGAATCTACTTCGGATCAAGCTGAAGATGTCAGAATCTTAGGCTACGACCCACTAGTATCACCAGCTTTGCTTCAATCGCAAATCCCAGCCAGTCAGACCTGTTTGGAAACTGTCCAGCGTGGAAGAAAGGAGGCTAGTAATATTATCACCTTCAAAGACGACAGAGTCCTGGTCATCGTTGGCCCTTGTTCTATTCACGACTTGGACGCTGCGCAGGACTACGCTACCCGTTTAAAGAAGCTTTCTGATGAATTACAAGGCGACCTTTGTATCATCATGAGAGCTTACCTTGAAAAACCAAGAACCACGGTCGGTTGGAAAGGTCTCATTAACGACCCTGACGTCAACAATACCTTCAACATTAACAAAGGTCTACAATCTTCTAGACAACTCTTCGTTAATCTCACCAGCGCTGGTGTTCCCATCGGTTCTGAAATGCTGGATACCATCTCCCCTCAATACCTAGCTGACTTGTTGTCCTTCGGTGCGATAGGTGCCAGAACAACCGAGTCTCAATTACACAGAGAGTTGGCATCTGGTTTGTCCTTCCCAATCGGTTTCAAGAATGGTACCGACGGTACTTTGGACGTTGCTATTGATGCGGTTATGGCTGCTTCCCATTCTCATCACTTCATGGGAGTTACCAAGCATGGTGTCGCCGCTATTACCACCACCAAGGGTAATGAGCATTGTTTCGTGATCTTGAGAGGTGGTAAGAAGGGTACCAACTACGACGCGAAATCCGTTGCCGAAGCCAAAGCCCAATTGCCTTCGAACATGGGTCTGATGGTTGACTTTTCTCACGGTAACTCTAACAAGGACTACAGAAACCAACCTAAGGTTAACGATGCTGTATGTGAACAATTGTGCAACGGCGAAGAAAGAATTATCGGTGTTATGATCGAATCTCACATCAACGAGGGCAAGCAAGCCGTTCCAGCAGAGGGCCCAGCAGCTTTGAAATACGGTGTATCTATCACAGATGGCTGCATAGGCTGGGAAACCACTGATCAGGTCTTGCGTAAGCTTGCCGCTGCCGTGAGACAAAGAAGAGAGTCTAAAAAGTCTTCTGCCTAAGTTTGTCTATCTTTTTTTTCAAACTATTTAAGTGCAAAAATGAAAAGCCTGTCTTGCATTGAGTTAATGAGTATATCTATCACTACGGCTTTTTTGTCATGATTTCTGTTCTAGTATGTTTCGTAAGTAAAGTAAAAGTTTCAACCTATTAGCTCGTTGCTCATACAGCGTCTCATTGATGCCAGGACTCAGACCCGTTTAAAATGAGATATTGTCGACATTACTGACTCATTTGTTACAGTTTCTTCGATAGTAGGCTCATTCAAGAACTTGACCGCACTAAACCACTAAGTTGTTCTCTAATTTCCAAGTATAGCCAGCGCACCATGTCATTGGTTCATATAATAGATCTCGAAAGTGGGAATTTGCAGTCATTAACCAATGCCATCGAATATCTTGGTTACAAAGTTCATCTGATTAAAGATGCTCAAGATCCAGAATTGGCCAAAGCTAACAAATTGATCCTTCCTGGTGTTGGTAATTTCGGTCACTTTGTTGACAATTTACGGTCTCGAGGCTTCGAGCAACCTGTTCAGGAATATATAGCCACCAAAAAGCCATTAATGGGAATCTGTGTGGGTTTACAAACCCTGTTCAATGGTTCACAAGAATCCCCTCAAAGCGAAGGTTTATCTCTTTTCGATATGCAATTAAGCAAGTTCGATAGCTCTGAGAAACCCGTCCCAGAAATTGGTTGGAATAATTGTACTCCTCAGGAAAACCTCTTTGGTGTAGACCCTTTCACTAGATACTACTTTGTTCACTCTTATGCTGCCATTCTAAATTCTGAGTTAAAGAATAAGTTAAAAGATGAAGGTTGGAACGTTGCTACCGCTAAATATGGTAGTGAAGAGTTCATTGCTGCTATGAGCAGGGAAAATGTATTCGCTACGCAGTTTCACCCGGAAAAATCAGGCGTAGCTGGTTTACAAGTCATTGATAATTTCTTGAAACAACAGCATCCTGTGATTAGACACACCGAAGAAGAGAAAGTGTTACTAAGAAACGATTATTCGAATTATGGTTTGTCCAGGAGAATAATTGCTTGTTTGGACGTACGTACTAATGACCAAGGTGATCTAGTTGTGACCAAGGGTGATCAATATGATGTGCGCGAAAAAGCAGTCGGCGGTAACGTTAGAAACTTGGGTAAGCCCGTGGAACTTGCTCAGAGGTATTATGAACAAGGTGCTGACGAAGTAACTTTTCTAAATATTACCAGTTTTAGAAACTGTCCGTTAAAGGACGCTCCTATGTTGGAGGTTTTAAGGCAAGCTGCTAAAACTGTTTTTGTACCCTTAACTGTTGGTGGTGGTATTAGGGACGTCGTTGATGTTGATGGCGCTCATATCCCGGCTCTTCAAGTTGCTGGGATGTACTTCAGATCTGGTGCCGACAAAGTCTCCATTGGTTCCGATGCAGTCTATGCTGCCGAGAAATACTATGAACTTGGTAAACACGGTGACGGTACGTCACCAATTGAAACAATCTCAAAAGCCTACGGAGCCCAAGCAGTTGTTATTTCAGTAGATCCAAAGAGAGTGTACGTGGATGGTCCTGACTCTACCAAACATAAAACTTTGAAAACGAGCTTTCCTAATGAGAAAGGGCAAACGTGGTGTTGGTATCAATGTACCGTTAGTGGTGGAAGAGAGTCAAGAGATCTGGGTGTCTGGGAGCTTACAAGAGCTTGTGAAGCTCTTGGTGCCGGTGAAGTCTTGTTGAATTGTATTGATAAAGACGGCTCTAATTCCGGTTATGACTTGGAATTAATTGAGCATGCTAAAAAAGCTGTGAGAATACCGGTAATCGCTTCGAGTGGTGCTGGTGCGCCAAAAGATTTCGAAGAAGCATTCACGAAAACAGGAGCGGATGCCTGCCTCGGGGCAGGTATATTCCATAGAGGCGAATACACTGTAAATGATGTCAAGGAATATCTCCTCAAACATGGGCTTAAAGTTAGGATGGACCACGAATAAGCTAACCGCAGCTATTTTCCCATCAAATGATACCTCAAGTACTAAAATTATACAATTGAGGGTATTTAAGTTTTTGTATCTTCCTCATTTATCCTCATTATAGAGACTAATAATTTGTTGATTAAAACACCCTAAATGTGAATTTTGGGGAAATTGATACTTCATTTGTGAATGCGGCCTCCTTGGTATCATTTTCTATCGTGTTTGAACCTTGATTTTATGTGTATTTTAACAGCTATCTGCCTGCTGAAAAAATCAATTACATTGTAGTCCTAATACCAATTTTCTATTCAAAAGACATGTTTTCTTATCTGAATTTAAATATCAATGACATTCAGGCCCGAACTGAGTATATACTATTGATGTACTTTTATTTTATGTAGGGGTGGAAAAAGGAAAGGCGAACTTTTTTGTCTATACGCTTCAATCATCCATTTTGTCTGCTCTCTTTTCAACTTCCTCATCATTCAACTTTACACCTCCTGATACGGAAAACTGGCCACCGCAGCCCACAAACATAATGTTGTGATCTTGGGTTGCTGTATTCTTGATTCTGGTTGGAGTTTCGACATCCTCGCCGGCCGGACCAAGACCTAATGCGTATGTTTCACCAAATCCCCAAGAGTAGACGATGCCGTCTTCAGAGATGGCTAGCGAGTGATGCGAACCAGCAGCTATATTTTTAAAACGAGGAACATCTGAAAGTAGCGTTGGAACAGGAACAGCACGTGCTTTCCCATGTACATCAACATACGTTTCTTCAGGCAACTTGTCTTTGGAAATACCAATTTCGAACATATCGAATCTGCCAAATGTAAACAGCTCTCCTTGCTCTGTCAAGACCATGGAATGGTGCTCACCAGCTGAAACCATTTTAACTTTAGTTCCCTCTGGTAAGAGTACCTCTGTAGGAGTGGTCACCAAAGCACCGTCCTCCACTTCCGCAGAAACACCGCATTGACCAAATTGGTTTAAGCCCCAACTGTAAAGCTTGCCCTCTTTGGTTAATGCAAAGGAATGGTTTTCGCCCGAAGCGATGTATTTGATGTTATCTAAACCGAATGCTCTTGGATCCAAAGTTCTGAGCCTGGAGCGTTCTAAAATCTTTCTTCCCAATTGGTACTGTTGGCCATTACCCCAAGCGTAGACAACACCATGTTCATCTAGAAACAAGACATGGTCCTTGCCCGGTGCGATTTGAACAATCTTGACGGGAGAAAATGCAGGCACTTTCCAAGGTGTCTGCTGGATTTTGATCAAGTCCTGGTAAAATCCTAAGGTACCCTCATTGCAACGAAATGTCCCCCAAGCGTAAACATCACCGTTATCCAATAAAGCGCAGCTCAGGTTATCTGTAGCTGCTATTTGAACAACTTTATGCTCACCTAGAGGCAGAGAATCCTCAGGCAGTTTAGTAGGAGTACTTTCTAATTCGTTTAAATCACCGTCGTCGTCGTCGCTGCTGTCCTCATTATCCATGTCTTTCAATTGTTCATTTGCACCAGAAGTGTCCCTTCCCAAAACTCCTGAATCATTGGTTCCCCATGACCAAATTCTGTTATTCTCATCTAACGCAAGGACATGCATACCACCTACTGCGAAGGACACGATTTTTGCTTCTGACTGAGGCAAATATGGATTCAAACGAGGTCTCTTCACTTCCTTGTTCTTGGACAGCGGTCCCAAACCCAGTTCACACATTGAACCAGTACCCCAGCAGAAAATGTCCAGAGGTTGAAGCGACAGGAACATATGTTTATAGTCGTCCTGGCTATTGATCACAGCATAATGCTTATGGATAGTAGATACTAGATGTTTCTTCTGTCTTTTCGCAGGTGGAATCCTTGGACTCGCTGCTCGCTTACTCATTCTACCTTAGATATCTGTAATTCTTTGGAAGGCTCGCAAATCAACAATTGAAAGCATGTTGTTACATTAACTTTAATGTCATCGCGTAGAAAAATTTCTGGCGATAATTTTGGTCACGTGATCAAGTCCTTCATTATCGCCAATTTAGTCACCAATTGTTAGTATATGTCCAGTAATTAGCCTAGATGATCTCTGAAACAGATTGGTGTCCAAATTTGTCTCACGAGGTACCTTTAAAATCTAATCAACTTTGAACAAAAATTAGTTTTTGTTTTGTGACGTTATTCTTAATTTAATATTGTACCTAAAACAAGCTAAACTCATCAACTTATAAACAATTGAAAAAAGAGCAAATGAGAGCTACTAAATTCCTTACCTTTTTCATCCCCATATGCTACTGTTCACTTTTACCTGCTCTGCAAGAGAAGGTCACATTGCTACGATGGCCTATATGTAAACTAGAAAATAAGTGGCGAGGCACGGAAATTTCCTTCCGCAGTAAATACTCCGTGAGGTATCTCGAAGACAATCTCCGGAATATTACCGATATTGGCGAAAGAGCACTTCTTGAATTATATTACAAAGATTCAAGGGCTGAATTTACCAAGGAGTTTCTTTCAACATGTCTGGACATCGACGTGTTGCGTAATGAACTTATCGAGATTTTCCAAAGAGATGAGGTTGATCCCGGGTTGAAAGCGGTGAAGAAGTTGCTCAAAATACCTTTCCAAATTAAAATATCTCAGATAGCTGATGCTTTTCTCGTCCATAGCTGTAAAAATGAAGCATCTGGGATAAAGAAAAGGACATTATTGAAGCAATTGAAACTTTTCAAGACAACAATACAGCAAATAGTCGGATATTTCAATCCGAATGACAGAAATGATGCCTTCACAATTAAAGACAAAGAATATTCAGAATCTGCGCTAGGCCATGCAGAGCTGGATGAAGAACTCGTGGGAAAATTGATTGGGGAAAGCATATGCAACAATATTCAACCCATGGTCGAAGACGGGAACTTGAGTGAAGCCATTAATGAAATATCGAGTATTCTCAGTGATTTTGGGATTCTCTTGATGGCCTATGCTACGGGCTTAACATTATGCTCAGTTGGCTTGGGCGCAGTAGTATGTGCGTTTTCAATAATCGTCTCCGGCGCTGGAACGGCCGTATTTATTTCTCGTATTTACTATCACTTGGACCAATTGCTCAAAGTAGTCCAAGAATAAATAGACTTTGAACTAGAAGACAGGTCTAAATCGCACGACGTTGGCATTAGTTTGGACTTCGATAATACGTATATAGCGACCCTATTTCTTTTTCGAGTGCTCTTCTGGAAAAATTTTATGGGAAGACGAATGGCGATGAGATGAGCTATTCATATTAAAGACGATCCATAGGCCAATCAATCGGAAACAATGGGTAGGGTAGCAAGTTCAAGATCCAGGAAACAAAGACATGATCCTTTGCTGAAAGATATTCATTCTGCCCAAGGTAACTTGAGGACCGCCAAAAGGAAAACACAAGAAGGTAGAAGTGATGATGAGGAAGAGTACGTGGATGCTCAGTCTTCGAGAAAGATTTTACAATTGGCTACAGAACAACAGGAGGAGCTAGAAAAAGAAGCGAATGATGCAGCTTTGAAGGAAAGGAACTCTCTGGCGAGATTTCGTGTTGCCAACTACGAGGATGATGAAGACGAGGATGAGGATGAGGCCGCTGAAAACATTTCGGACTTTGACCCTGAGGGAACAGAAGAGTACGAGGAGGAAGAAGAAATCGTTGAAATTGATGAAGAGGATGCCGCTATGTTCGAGAGTTATTTTAAGAAGGCTGAGGATTATAATTCTGCGTTCCAAAGCTACAACTTAGCAGACAAAATCATGGCGTCGATTCGTGAAAAAGAAATGCTATTGAACGATGGCCAGACTGTCACTGAAGAGGTAGCCCCTCAAGAAGGTGTTGCATTACCACCAAAGGTTATCAAAGCGTATACCACGGTGGGCTCTATTTTGAAGACCTGGAGACATGGAAAATTACCCAAACTTTTCAAAGTGATTCCCTCGTTGAACAACTGGCAAGACGTGTTATATGTTACCAACCCTCCCGAATGGTCTCCTCAAGTTGTATATGAGGCTACAAAACTGTTCGTATCAAATCTACCGGCTAAAGAAGCTCAAAAGTTCATCAACTCAGTTCTTCTTGAACGTTTCCGTGAAAATATCGAGACGAGTGAAGATCACTCGTTAAATTATCACATTTACCGTTCCTTGAAGAAATCCTTATACAAACCCAGCGCATTTTTTAAAGGTTTTCTATTCCCCGTGGTTGAAACTGGTTGCAACATTCGTGAGGCAACCATTGCAGGAAGCGTGTTGGCCAAAATATCCATTCCGGCTCTACATTCAGCAGCTGCTCTAAGTTATCTTTTAAGACTACCTTTTTCACCTGCCACAACCGTTTTTATCAGGATTTTACTAGATAAGAAATACGCTTTGCCCTATCAAACAGTTGACGAATGTGTGTTTTACTTCATGAGGTTTAGAATTCTTGATGATGGTAGTAATGGTGAAGACGCCACAAGAACTCTACCAATCGTATGGCATAAGGCTTTTCTATCTTTTGCTCAACGTTATAAAAATGATATAACGCAAGACCAAAGAGATTTTCTATTAGAGACAGTTCGCCAAAAGGGCCACAAGGATATTGGTCCTGAAATAAGGCGTGAACTACTGGCCGGTCAAGCTAGGGAGTTTGTAGGCGATGTCGGTAACAAGGATGATTTGATGCTTGACATAGAATAATCGTTGTTTACAAAGTAGGTAGGTTCAGTAAAGCACAAAGTCTCTGCATAGTCTAATTGCGACCTATAGTTTAGTAATAGCATCAGAAAAACCTCAGAAGAGAATGTGAGGTACTTAACTTAATGAGGTTTTCGTATGACGTTTTCATTGGGCGTTGTATCTTGAAACATGCAGCCTCAAGAGCTGTGGCATGAAAAGTGTCTTGTTTGTATATATATATATATATATATATATAAGTTTAAAAATAGTCCTTGATGAGGCCTTCAACCAGATTCCACAACCTCACATCTGTTCCATTCTTCAAACCGACTTTAACGTCATTTCTAGGGTCATGAATTTCGCCGAAGGGCACTATGTAAGCTCCCTGGTCTTTAGTTGTCAGGTCTGGGGATAGAGCAGCGTAAAGCTCAGAGTAAGCACCGTACTCACCATCCCAGCAGATACAATCTATAACCTTTTTTGTTAGAAAAGGATAATCTCTACACAAGGTACTGTTGATCATGCCAGGAAAACATGATACAGAAACACAATTAATCCTTTCAACAACGTCCTTATTCTGAGTCGACCATGCCTTGGCTTGATATATGTTGGCAGCCTTTGACTGGCCGTACAACGTTTTAGAAGAAGGTTTATTTCCGATCTCAACTCCAGCAAACGAGGGGTTTTCCCAGTTAATACCATAGTCCGTGAAACCCACCATATGGCCACATGAAGTAACCCACACGATTCTCTTTAAACTATCGTCGTCTTTGAGAAATAAGGGATCTAAAAAGTGCTGCAATAATTGAGGTCCCATCACATTAGTAGCGAAGGTCAAATCAAGTCCCTGCTTTGAAGTTCCTGTGTTGTGTTGAGGCATAATGCCTGCGTTGTGAATAATGATGTTGAGGGGTTTGCCGGCAACAAGCTCTTCAATGGCAGCTGCAGCGGCCTTGATAGTAGTAAAATCCGATAGTTCACATCCACCGACAATTTTAACAGAACCCTCACTGTCTGAGACCTCCTTCAGGATTCTCTCGCGAGCTTCGAGTCCCTTTTTTTCTGTTCTCACCACGCCTATAACGTTGCAATTTTTTGAATACAACAACGCCGCAACGTGGTAACCGATACCAGTATTCATACCGGTAACAATGGCCGTTTTACCAGTCAAGTCTGGATAGTCCTTTGGAAGAAACTTAGGCGGATTTGGTCTAACGCCATACAGGAACTCTTTCAGAGTGTAGTATCTGGAATAGGAAGGTGCTGGTTCAGTCATTGCCAGAATATCTTACGTTGCTGTAATCGGGCGACCCATACTGGAAAGAAAAAAATCCTCGCCACGCTATTTATGATGACCAAAAAAACTAATGAAGGCGTAAAAGAGATTACTAAGAACTGCATCACGTCATTTATTGACGCCTAAAAGGGTTCATCACTACCAACTACTTGCTATCGACTGTCCTATTCTTGGAAACTTTCTTTCATATTAAATGCTGGCAATTTTAAGTGCGATCTATGCTTATCGTATGTCCGCGGACATGAAGGATTTTTTACCGTCGATATGAAAGGGGCCTTTCAAGAATGATTGAAGACTCACGAGACTGTGTCCCGATGGTTTGCGCCGATAAACAATACTATCGCGCGCCCGGGCAAGGACACTAATGTAAATATTGACTACGATGACCAGGTAATCGATAGGATCAATTAGGGGATAGTAGACATGCCAAGAGAAGGCCACTCACTGTTACTTAATTTACACTTCAAAAATGGAAAAAGCAACATATTGGTTTGTAAGCCCAACTTATTTGAGTGTAAGAAAAGAACTTTTACCGTAATTGAATATTCTCAGGTATCAAATCTCAACTTTTGCCACTGTTTACTAACAATCGGCTGATCAAGGTGAGAGCGACATCAACATCTTAGACTTCTTTTATTGTCACAGCAGATGCTGAGACCTGGGTACTGCAAATGTTCACAATTGCAGCCTACGCCATTCTGGACTTAACACGGACTTCAAAATAATTTTGACGGTCTTGCCTTTCGCACGTGATCATCTTGAACCGATGAACGAGTACAAGTATCTCGTGGGTTCAGAGATGGAAAATTGTGAGCTCTACCTGAACGACTTGCGCGACCCTGCATTTTCTTTCGTATATACATAACCAATGCGACCTGGTCAAGACTCAGCATCTACTAATGCGTCGACGTTCTAAAGTCTACTTAAAGAGGAGTAGACCTTGTGAGCTCTTGTATTTGGCCTAAAAGTGACAGCTGAAGGCTTATCGAACACGCTTAAAGAAATTACTCAATAGCACGGTTTTCTACAGCCTCCTTTATTGAACAAGTTTCGGTTGGGTTAAATAGTTACCCATATCATGCTGAAGTAATTCCAAAATGTAGTCAATTACCTATCGGAAAATGCGCTTTTGGTTCTCCTTCTTAAGAGAGTATACAAGAAAACTGCTGATAGTACACTGAGTACACAGCAGATTACGCTAGGATAAAAGGATCGTACCAGAGCAGATTTAAAAATTCCCAACACTTCTATCTTTGATTCTTCAGGTATAGCAGCACTTCTTGCAGATGTGTTGTCTTTGAGCAACTCTAGATAAAGATCCTCGTCTTTGCCATTAAAATAGTTTCCCAAAGCCTTCTTTAGGGATGCGACAAAAATACTCAAGGCGATTGATACACTAAGAACATTTCCTAATGACCTAAAGAGGAATGTGACGCTCGTCGATGCTGCTTGACCCTTCTTTCCTACTTTAGCAACGTTGTACAGCATTACAGCTACGCCTTGAAACCCTTGGGACATACCCATGATAATAAACCCCACCACAAAGTTGAACTTTTGTAGCCAGGGGACTTCACTGGCATCACTGATGGAAGGGGAAATATTCAAGATACACTTGAACATGATTGAAAATCCTACGACGCTTATAAGGGTGTTAATAACTAGCATCATTCCCGAATTGTAGAGCGTCTCATGACGATTAGGGCTACCAAACTTACGCAGAATCCAGCCGCAGCAGAAAGAACCTGCTGAAGTTGATAGGACCGTGAAAATAATATACCCTCCGGAACCAGTAACGCTCACTCCCCACACAAGTTGTAAATATAAAGGGACTATAAATAGCCCAACATAGTTTAGCATCGAAGAAAGGCCATATATGAATCCGATCACACCCAGTGTGCCCTTTAGAACATATAAGGGTAGAATGCTCTGCCTTGCCACGTATTTTTCAACTAGAACAAATCCTATGGTTGAAATGATCGTTATCATGAGGCACACTGTTTTCAGTGATGCTGAAAACTCATCAGTGGAACATAAGAATATAAAAGCTGAAATCCCACACATCAGACAGAAGCTGCCCCCGAAATCAATATCTCGCCAAGATCCACTCTTTTGATCTTCCACGTCATGGATATATCTCCAAGTGAGGTAAATGCTTATAATACAGAAAGGAAGTTGAACAACAAACAAACCATGAATGCCGAACCAACTTAACAATAAACCACCTAGTGGACCCCCAATGCTTTGTGCCGAACCCCAGATGACCGACCCCCAACCCATATAGACCGATCTCTGCGACAAGGGCGCAACATCGGAAAGAATAATATTACACATGGCACCCAGTCCACAGCCCCCAATACCACAAATGGCTCGAGCAAAAGCTAGTTCTTGGATAGACCGTGCCATACCACATAGAATAAGACCCAAAGAGAATACGAATTCTGCGAACAGGAGACATTTACGTCTACCCAATATATCACTGGTCTTACCATATAAAGGCTGTACAGACGATGTTGTTAACATGTAAGCAGTTGCAACCCAGGTTACCATCGATGCCTGTTGAAAGGTAGAGGCGATCTCATTCATCGTAGTGGAAACTATAGTGCCGTCTAACGCACAGAGTGCAGTGTTCATCCATAGGGATGTCAGCACCAAAGGAAATGTATCAGGATCTCTCAAATCGAGCTCTAAATCCTCGTCTTCATCCAAGGACGCTGTGTCAGTATCTTTCCCGTGAATTCTATTATCTTGAGAAACGTCCCAATCGTTCAGTTCAATGGAAGATTCTTGTAGTTCATCGTCCTTCAACATTTTTGCTATCGAACGTCGAGCAAAAAATGCTTTGCTGCGATACTGTAGTAAGCGGATTAGATATTTTATTTTCTGTAATTGCCATATAAGCAACCAAGTGATTGTCTGCGATAATGTTGGTCTCCATTGACGATTAAAAAAAAGGCGCAACTCAAACGATTACTAAATAAAGTTGTCGTATCTTATTTATCAAGTTTCGATCCTTCCATCTTGGAAGCAGGGGGGTTGTAATGGCCCTATGTGTGAATTGAAGCTTATGAACTGTTTGGAATCAATTTAAGTGATGGCGAATTCACAAAATCGTGTGAATCGGGGCACTTTTGGGAAATTTAATAATTGAATGATATAACGTGTGAAACAATCTTTGAGCACCCCCACGATCGTGATAGCTGCTAAACCAACAAAGACATGACTAGTTGAGGTATGAATGCTGTTTTAACTTTGCCATGACTCTTGCATTAGCGATAATACCAACTTAAGTTCCGCATATTGCGAAATTATAACAAGAAGTGAATCTCCAAGACTTCATATAGTGAATGCAAGTATAAATGTGACCTTGCTGCCTCGATACGATAATAAAGTTGCAGAGGTATTCATTCAATTTTTGATGAGTCACCCATAGCTAGTAAAAACCCCTCCACAGATATGGTAGTACAAGTCCCTGGTAGAATGAAATACGGAGAAAAGATCGAGTTCAACTTGAGTTACTTTCTTAGGAGTATACGAAGTTAAACTATTTACATTTTGGGGAATACCTTTATTATCATAAAGGTAATCACTAAGCCCAACAACATGGCTAACGTGCAACCGATGTAGAAGAAGAAGCCGAACTTTGAATTATGATATTTTTTGAGCTTCTTGCCTAAAGTGGATAGGCTCTTAGAAGTTACTTGTAGACCAATCTCCGTTGCTTTCAAAACAGTAGAGTCCTCTTGAAGCGCATTTTGAAAGGCCTCTGCACCTTGTCTTAAACTTGAAACCAGTTGAGACATATCCTGAATGAGTTCCTCTTGCAAGTTATCCTGTAGTTGCATCTGTTTTTCTATAGAAACATTCACGTTGTTTCCAGACTGGTCACTTTCCTTTCTTTTACCCAGAAGTCTTCGTCTCAACTCTCCTAAGGATTCATCTTCAGCACCTTTTTGATCGAGGCTTACGTCTGTCACGTCTTCGTCCCTCTCATCGTTGACTGTGGCGGAATCAAAATCTACACTATATCGCCGAGATTTTAGCGATTCCGATAATTTCTTATACTGTGAAATCAGTTCCTTGCCTGATTCATGAGAGACTAATCTTGTCCCGAACTCCAGGTCTTGAAAATCCTCTTGAAAGTTTCTTAGATATCCTTCGCTGTCTGTTTTCGATAGAAGATGTGCCTCAGCTGCCGTGTCCCTAACACGATCTAAATTTACCAGTAGCTTAGTGCTAAGGAGGTGTTTCAAAGATGGATCGACGTTCGAGTCCCTTTCAGAATAAAAGGGCTCCAGGCGGTCCTTCAGATATCCAATATCCTCAACGTAACCGGCCATGGCTCGCTTTCAAGCTTTATAGTTGGCGATGGTTCATTTTTTTATTTTTTATTTTTTTAACTAACCTTATTAATTTTGCCGTTCTCAACTGAAGATCGATGTTCCATGAGTGTTAAATCACCAACCTATCGCACAACAAAGCTTTTACTCATTTGTTGAGTCCACTTTAATGGAACCAACATCACTAGTCTCGTCTAGGATACGTAAGAGATCACGTGCTTATGGTATTACTCGTTATAAGGAGGGTAAACTTAATTGCATTTGGTTGCATATCTTTGATTGCTGCATATTTCAGATAAAAAAAGCAGCACTTCAATGATTAACAGTAAGTAAGTGGCAAGCGTGAACATAAAATGTCTGAATATCAGCCAATTGGGCAAAACGGCTATTCCAAAAGTCTAAAGAAGAAGAAATTGTTCTCGTTCGGAGCACTTGCACTAGGTTTACTTGCTGTTATCGGGATAAGCACATTAGCTTTCCGCTCACCAAGTCGTGAAGAGAAACAATGTTCCAACTGTGGCAGATATCAACCCTTTGCTCCTGCCTTCAGTAAATCTTTGGACGAAATTTTAAATGATGCGGAGTACAAAAGATCACTTATCAAGAAGTTCACGGGCGCGGTCAGGATTCCTACGGAAATGTTTGATAATTTCCCAGAGCCTTCCGTTGACTTGAAGCCTTGGAAACATTTTCTACAGCTCCATGATTACTTAGAAGACCAATTTCCAGTACTGTACGAAAATGTTCAAGTAGAAAAAATCGACCATGTTGGCTTGTTGTACACCTGGGAGGGGTCTGATCCATCATTGAAGCCGCTAATCTTGATGGCTCATCAAGACGTGGTACCTGTAGACCCCCAGACATTGGATACATGGACTCATCCTCCATACGAAGGGTTTTACGACGAGGAAACGGATCTAATTTATGGGCGCGGAAGTAGCGATATCAAGTGCTTGATTATAACTCACCTAGAAACGGTAGAAAAGCTAATAAAGGATGGTTTTGAACCTAAGCGTACTGTGATGATATCTTTTGGTTGCGATGAGGAAGCTGCAGGAGCTTGCGCTGCCAAAATTTCGCAACATATTCTTGACAGGTATGGACCTGATAGCATTTACGCTATTCTCGATGAGGGTGGTGAAGTTTTTGAGCTAGAGAATGGAAAGTACGTTGCTCGCCCAGTTAGTACAGAAAAGGGCTACCTTGATGCTGAGATTAGCTTGTTCACGCCTGGCGGCCATTCATCTGTGCCTCCAGATCACACTTCGATTGGTATCATGAGCGAATTGATTGTGGATTTAGAAAATGACCCCTATGATATCTATGTGACAGAAGAGAACCCTGCTTTAAGTGATCTACAATGTACTCTAGAGAATACTGACTATGCGGATGAGAAGTTAAAGAAGTTATTGAAAGGTGGAAACAAGAAAAAACTTGGAGAAGAACTAGACAAACAAAGGCTGTACAAATATCTCTTCAAGACTTCGCAAGCCATTGATATGATTAACGGTGGCATAAAGGCTAACGCCTTACCGGAGACTGTAACTGCTCTGGTGAACAATCGTATAGCTATTCACTCTTCTGTCAATGAAACGCTCAATCATATACTGCGCCACGTCAAATCCAAGGCACAGGCATATGATCTGGGTATTGAAATAGTTCAAGGAAGAGAATCGGAATCCGGAAATACCACGATAATTGCTCCTAGGAAGCCTAATGGACATTTTATCATTAGAATGATTGACCCATTGGAACCTGCTCCTTTGTCTCCAACTACGAATGAGGTGTGGGATATTATCGCTCGTACCACTGTGAATACTTATCAGCAGCCTCTGTTTGGGGAACGTCTTGCTGAAGTTTACGTAACTCCGACTCTAGGAACAGGAAACACCGATACGAAGTCTTACTGGGATTTGACTAGGAATATCTACAGGTATTCAGGCATCCTCAGTATCGAGGGCACAAATGAGCATACAGTTGACGAGAAAAATAGTGGAAAATCACTAATATCTGCGGTTGCCTTCATGTATCAATATATCGTGAATGTCGACAAGTATGCTACAGATTCCTAAGCTTTATAAGCAAAAGTAAATAAGCCAATATAGTTACTTTAAGAGAAAAATTTGCGCCCATCTACTATCAAACTACGAACTGTGGAAATCAGTCGGTGTTAGCGAAAAGGGCACTTGGAAATATTCCAGCTCTGGGCATCTTGAGCTTACCTCTTCATGCGTGGGACGAGTTCCGACTCTTCCTTTCGAGTGAAAGACGCTTTTATCTAGAAATAACTTCAAGATAAAAGCATAAGATAGGAAACTCTAATTGAACATGTTGAAAGTGTGTTAAGAGCCCTGGTGTATTAAGAAGTAACAAGAGAATAATTATGCAGATTAATTGAACTTAAAGGAAATATCGAATTCTCCGGGTAACGAAATATTGTATGGTTTAGGATTAGGGCTCTAAGCATAAACTACGATAATATACAATGCTAGCTAACTAATAGTCTTGAGAGAACAGAGCTTTCTTCTTCTCTTTCTTATTTTTCTTGTCGTGTTTTTTTCCGTTAGAACTCTTGTGCTCCATCTTGTGGAAGGGTTTAGACAATTGTCCCTGGACACTGTTCATCTGAAAGAATTCTCTATCAAGGTCCTCGGCAGCATTGTAAAGTGCTGCTTGCTTACCACCATGAGTCACAGATTTGGCCTCTTCATTTTCATTTACTTGTCCGATGTGGGCCGAGAATGTCAGCTTGTTTAAATCGCGGGCTAAATCTAAAGAATCTATGTCTTTATTCCTTGCCGCTTCAGCCAATTGCTCCTGTCTTGTTTTCGGTAGCTTTTCAAATGTGTATAACTCTTTGTTGAACTCCTCGCATTCCTCCCTGGTGTACAACGAGTCATCTTCTAAATGAGGAGGAGGATTGATGTACAGCAGCTTACCGTTCACGTAATCTTTCAAAATATAACGACTCGCACGAGATTCATCAGCGGCACCGAAACCCTGAGTCATATAACCACGAGCTCTAGCGTAAGCAACTAGTAGTTCTTGTGCTGTTGGAGTTTTCCCATCGCTACCTTCCTCGACAGTTTTAGTCTTGATGTGAATACCATAAATGGCTTCTAGATAGAATTTTGGAACTCTTTCAGTAACTAAGCTGGTAGGGCCAATATAATCCCTTAGCTGATCGATTGGCAAAACACCATTGCAAACTAATTCACCTTTGTTGTACGCAAAATTTGGGAAAACAAGACCAGGACAGTCACATAGCATCACTCGATCAGAAAGCTTGATGGTCTGGAAATGCTTAGTTTTACCTGGGGTGGACGAAACTGATACCTTTTTAGCACCAACCAGCGCGTTAATAGTAGAAGACTTACCAACATTTGGGTAACCCACAAGACCAATTTGTAGCAGTGACTCCCGTCCTTCAACTGGCTCAATTAAAGGTTCATTAGGAGCCTTGGACAAGAACAGTTCCTCTAACTGTTCAATCTTTAGAATTTTGATCTTGTCCAAAACTTCCTCATCCACTTCTTCGCCATCGATCTCGGTCACCATCTCTTCTTCAATTTCATTGTGGACGTAGTCATCCCCTTGCTCCTTTTGAATTTCCAATATCTCATTTGCTCTTGCTGCGGAGAAAAACGTAAACGGAATACCTTTAGATATAAAGTATTTTGCCCAAAATATACGCTGCTTCAACGTAAGAAGATCTGCTTTATTGACCAAAAGCAGATTTTGTTTCCTTTCGTCGATTTCTTTCACGTAAGACTCCAAATCGACCGATCTGAAAAGCAGGGGATCGCGTGCGTCTACAATTTGAACAATCAAATCCGATCTTTCCACTACTCTCCACAGTTGTCTCCAAACTTCAATGTTCCTTTCGAAAGGCGTCAGCAGCAAATCTTCGTTATTTTCTTGAAGTGTAGCAAGCTTTCTTCTCCATTCAAGGAATGCCTCTTTTTCTTGTCTTTCCAATTGGAATCTCGTCATACTCTCGTTCCAATGAGGCCTTCTTGGTACGATCAGATTTTTTGCGTATTGCCTTTGCTTTTCATTTAGCTGTTTCTTCTGGGCGTTAGACAACATCAAACCCTGCGATCTAGCATCTACATTACCGGCATCCATTCTAATAATTTTCACACTGGAATGTCTATCTGCGGCGAAATCCTTATCAGCAAGTTCGGCAGTACTCAAAAACTCGTCAAGAGCAGTTTCTTGAGTAACAGATCTTAGCTTCACCCAATTTGCTTCATGCTTGTCGGTCGTAAAACGCATTTCACCATCTGGTAAGTATTCAATGTCGTTTTCTCTTTTACGGGCGTGGGCTATGGCCCTACCTAATCCGATGGTATTTTTATTTTTACGATGGATAGGCTTTGGACCCTTTGGTGCCTTCCATTTCTTTGGAGCTTCTTTTGGAGGCATGATTCTTCGTAAAAGCTCGTTGGGTGTGTGTTTGAAGAAGCTTATAAGGAAAGCGATGAGATGAGCTATGGAAAATTTTCAACTATGTAATAGTTACGTACATCATGATTTATTACATCAAAGATTCCTACAGGATATTATTTACTAGTTACGCTTTTAAATGGAAGGTGCTATCTCATAAATAGTTTTTGGTTATCATTTCCAGTTCAATCACGTATCTGTCCACAACTGTATGGATTTATCATAGAAGGAACATGTTGCAATGAACTGCTTGCCCCAATCTCCTCCATAGCACATCGATTCGTGACCTTCCTTGATGTAGTGTAGTGTATCAGATTTGTCATCATTAACTTGTAGTATTTTCGCACCATTATACATGCAACACACTAGTAGTTCGTTGGTAGCGGGTTCGCTATTTTTTGGTGATTCCACAAAACGCCAAACACCACCTCCTAGGTCACAGTCCCAAGATCTGACCACGGGAACATTGAATCCAGGATATATCGAGTCCCCCATCATTCTCAATTCGAGAGATCTTATCTTGTCATCGTAAGATCCGGTTATGATGCTTGTCGGCATATGTGGTCTAAAAGTTGAAGTACTACACTTGATTGCCACTAAACCTGCTTCATGGAGTTTAGAGTTCGACCAAATGCTATCATGCGTGCGCAAGTCATGAGCGATAATTGTGGAGTCATCACCGCCGGAAAAGATGACATTTTCTAAAGGCTGTAACTGTCCAAATTCTGCAGTCCAACTCTCGAGTGAGTGTTGCTGAGAAAAATCTGAAGATCTGGATTCGTAGTATGAAACCACGCTACCTTGAACCTCACTCGACTTTGCTTCAAGTTTGTTATAATGGTCACGTATGTGTACCGCAGTAAAAACCTCACTATCATGCTCAATTTCAATAGCCTTAACTTCGCCAGACGTGGCAGTCACTACCAATAGCTCAGGACGCAGAGGAGAGAAATGCAGCGACGTGATGAGATTATCAAAATCGAATGCCTGAAGAATGCTGACCAGTTCCAAGCATATGCTTGAGGCTCCGTTATCGACTGCGATTCTCCAAAGCGTGACGTTCCCCGTAGAATGTGCAGTTGCCACCAAAGTTTCATCGAATGGACTCAGTTGCAAGTCTAACACCGCACCATATGTTACGTACCTCTGCAGCAGATGTAGTTCATTATCGTATACTTCGATGGATCCTGTTCGAATCCCACTTGGCTTTTGCAGGTCGTAAGTTCCTACAAGTATGTACTGATCTTGGAATATTCGCAGACAGCATGGAGGTTCCTCACCATGACATGTCACAAGGGCACGACTTTCTGAAACAGTCATTGCACTCTGTTCTTTGATTGATGAGCCATAAAATTGATCATGGAACAACTTCAGCCGTTACTGATGATTTTCATGTTGGGACTTTGTCATTATTGGATAATATTCAACTACCGAGATCGCCAGGGTGAGCCACATTCGCAGAGTAATCTAGGGCCGAATGTGATTCTGCTTGACATGCGAGAGAAATTACTGTCTTTGAATCTTGGATAAATCCTATACCTTTACCGACGTATTTTAGCAAATAAGCTCCCTCTCATGAGGAGTAATAAATTCCTAATTAATTCAATAGCTGGTACTTAGAGAAGGGTTACCACCCGGGAATTCTGTATAACGAGAGAACACAATTCGCCTGATAAGCAGAAATTGCCATTAGTCAAAGCTCCTTCATCATCTGCCACGTATACAAGTGTTGTTTGTTCGTGTTCGTCTTCAGTGCTGCAGGGAACTTTTCAATAATTGGAGGACACACGAAAAATAGAACTTACCCATTTATCAATTCCACGAGAGAATCAATTCTAATTTGGTGGATATTCGCAACCCAATGGATAGCGAATACTCGGATAAGTTAAAGCCGTTCCACGAAGGTATTCCCTCCAGGGATGCGGAATTCAATAAGACGCGTTATTTATTGTCAGATCAACAGAGGCAAAAATTCGACTTCGAAGGTACCATAAAGCGTTTCCAGCATTTACTTAACTTGAGTGGCTTATTCAGGCACTTTATAGAACGAAGGGCAGCCAAAGATGAAAGATTTGGTCGCGTTTTAGAAATATTGGACGATCCGTCGTCACGTAATGGCGCCAACTCACGGGCACACGAAGACAAGCGCAGACGGAAAACGGAAACAGAAGAAGATGCAGAACTGCTGAAGGACGAGGAGGACGAGGTCGAGGGAGACGTAGATTTTCATTTCAGAGAATCTCCTCCATACGTTGATGGTTTGTTAAGGCCATACCAGATCCAAGGCCTCAACTGGTTAATTTCTCTTCATAGAAACAATTTGGCTGGTATCTTAGCCGACGAAATGGGTTTGGGAAAGACCCTTCAAACAATATCATTTTTGGGGTACTTACGCTATGTTGACAAAATACCAGGCCCCTTTTTGGTAATTGCGCCCAAATCTACTCTAAACAATTGGCTGAGAGAATTCAACCGGTGGACGCCCGAAGTCAATGCATTCATCTTGCAGGGTGACAAAGAAGACAGGGCAAAACTGGTATCCAACAGATTGCTCGCATGTGATTTCGACGTTACCATAGCGTCCTATGAAATCATCATAAGAGAAAAATCTGCCTTCAAAAAGATTGATTGGGAATATATCATCATCGATGAGGCTCACAGAATTAAAAATGAGGAATCCATGCTGTCCCAAGTCTTAAGAGAATTTTCATCCCGTAACAGATTGCTGATTACTGGTACTCCGTTGCAAAACAATCTGCACGAATTGTGGGCACTGCTGAACTTTTTATTACCAGATGTTTTCTCTGATTCGCAAGCCTTCGACGATTGGTTCTCATCTGAGACTAGTGAGGAGGATAAGGAAAATGTTGTGAAGCAACTGCATACTGTTCTTCAGCCATTTTTACTTCGCAGAATCAAAAATGATGTCGAGAAGTCTTTGCTGCCCAAAAAGGAGATGAACTTATACGTGGGCATGTCAAACATGCAAAGAAAATGGTATAAACAGATATTAGAAAAAGACTTAGATGCTGTGAATGGTGTGAACGGGAACAAGGAATCTAAAACGAGATTACTGAACATTATGATGCAACTTAGAAAATGCTGCAATCATCCATACCTTTTTGATGGTGCGGAGCCAGGTCCTCCATATACAACTGACGAACATCTAATCTACAATTCCGCGAAGCTCAAAGTTTTAGATAAATTACTCCGGAAGATGAAAGAAGAAGGTTCTCGTGTTTTGATCTTTAGTCAAATGTCTCGTGTTCTGGATATTATGGAGGATTACTGCTACTTCAGGGATTATGAGTACTGCCGAATTGACGGTTCAACTGCTCATGAAGATAGAATTGAAGCTATTGATGAGTTTAATGCTCCTGATTCCAAAAAGTTCCTTTTCTTGTTGACAACCCGTGCAGGTGGGTTGGGTATCAATTTAACAACCGCAGACGTTGTTGTTCTGTATGATTCGGATTGGAATCCTCAAGCTGATCTTCAAGCTATGGATAGAGCGCACAGAATCGGGCAAAAGAAACAAGTTAAAGTTTTCCGGCTAGTTACGGACAATTCAGTCGAGGAGAAGATCTTAGAACGAGCTACGCAGAAATTGAGATTGGATCAATTAGTTATTCAACAGGGACGAACTCCTTTCAGCGCCAAGGAAAACAAAAAAGGTGACTCTAAAGATGGACTATTATCCATGATTCAACATGGTGCAGTAGATGTCTTTAATACTTCAAGCACAGCTTCAAGTAGTAAAGGAACGCCGCAACCCGAGGACGCCACAGACAAAAACGATGATATCGATTTAGACTCTCTACTAGCGATGTCGGAAGGCAAAACACAGTCGTTAAACCAAAAGTATTCTTCATTAGGTTTGGACGATTTACAAAAATTCAATCAAGAATCTGCATATGAATGGAATGGTCAAGATTTCAAGAAAAAAACAGGCAAAGAAATAATCAGTCCTATTTGGATAAATCCTACAAAGCGTGAGCGGAAGGAAAACTACTCTATCGATGGTTACTACAAAGACGTTTTGAATACTGGGAGATCTTCGACTCCCGCACAACCTAAGATGCCAAAACCGCAACCTTTCAATAGCCATCAAATACTTTCGCCACAGCTTAAAGTGTTGTATGAGAAGGAAAGGATGTGGGCTGCCAAAAAGTCTAACTATACTCCTTCCATGGAGGATGTGAAGACAACTTTTGGCGATATTCAAGATGAAGAGGAGAAGAAAGCCAGATTAGAGATGCTGACGTTGGCAGTAGCTAATGCGCAACCGTTGACAGAAGAAGAGCACACTCTGAAAATCGAACTAGAATCTCAAGGATTCACCAATTGGAACAAATTGGATTTTAGAAAGTTTATCAGTGCCTCAGGCAAATTTGGCAGAAATTCAATTAAAGCTATTGCCTTGGATTTAGCTCCTCAAAAGACAGAAGAAGAAGTCCGAGAGTATGCAAAGGCTTTCTGGGCTAATATTCAAAAGGTCGAAGACTACGAAAAGTACTTAAAGAGCATAGAAACAGAAGAGGAGAAAGTAAGACGTGTGAAAATGCAACAAGAAGCTCTTCGTCGCAAGATTGCACTGTGCAACAACCCCCTTTTCGATCTGAACCTCAAATATCCTCCTTCTCATAACAACAAACGGGTATTCTCAGAAGAGGAGGATCGGTTTTTATTAATCATGCTATTCAAGTATGGAATCGACAGAGAAAATGTTTACGAGCTGATTAGAGATGAGATAAGGGAGTCACCTTTGTTTGAAATGGACTTTTTTTTCCAAAGTCGGACGCCAATTGAGCTGAACAGACGTGCCATCACGCTCTTACAATGTTTGGAGAAGGAATTCAATATGGGAATTGTGCTGGACGATGGAATCAAACAGAGGATAGCCGAAGAAGATGAAGCTGCCTTAAAAATAGAACAAGAGGACGAAACTCCGAAAAGAAGTCGTGAAGACGAAGAAACTCTCCTTCCTGAGAACAACGACCTGTCCAAAAAGATAAAAGCCGAATGATTCGCGTTACAGGCGGAGAGGAATCTCAAGGTCCCTCGTTTCGTAAGTAGGATTTAAATTAGTTATTTACATAGAGCTAGTCGTACAGCTTGTTTTAAACGTTAGCAAAAAAAAGCAAGCCATTAAAGACGTTGTCTACATTAAGCAGCCAAAAGCTCCTCAATGGTAGTTTCCAACGAGGAAGGCTTGGTCAAAGAGGAGTATCTTTCGTGCACTTCGCCCTTCTTGTTCACCAAAAACTTTTCGAAGTTCCATTTAATACCTCTGAAACCTAGCAAACCTGCCTTCTGACTTTTTAGATATTCATAAACGGGGTCTGCGCCGGCCCCGTTGACGTCGACTTTCTTTAACACTGGGAAACTTACACCGTAGTTTAGTTGACAAAATTGGCCAATTTCCTCGTCATTACCAGGCTCTTGGTGGCCAAATTGGTTACAAGGGAAACCAATTACTTCCAAGCCCTTGCTTTGATATTTTTTGTATAAATCTTCCAACTCCTTGTATTGTGGAGTGAAACCACACTTCGAGGCGACGTTTACGATCAAAACAACCTTACCTTCAAATTGCTTGAATGGGAATGGTTCGCCCTTCTTATCCTTTGGAGCCAATTCGTAAAATTTAGACATGCTTAGTATTATTTGTTTCTTTGGTATTTGTTTGTAGAAACTTCCGAAAACATTCATGGTGAGGCTCCTGTTTTTATATTCTGTACAGAAAAAGAAACGACCGTCTCCTAGACCCTCTTTATGATTACAAAACGAGATATACTTTTACAGCATCGAAGACAGTTCTTTACCTACTACAAGGTCTGTAAGCCTCTTCTGTTCCCTTACAAATCACACTTGCCTGTAAACCTTGAAAATTGCGCTTAGGCGTTAACATCTAGACGTTGACTTCTGACGAAATTAATTAGTAAACATCATGACGATTAGGTAGAGAATCGTCCTCACGAACGGCAACGAGCGGAACGGCGTAGTTCCGGATTGCATGCAACGGAATGCAAATCTGCATTGTCTTCCGTACACGCTGGATGATATTATTAGCTTTGTATCGGTTCGCACAGAGGCCGCATGCAGAGGCGTCTGACTGCGTATGACACAATAGGTTGCCTCTATTGCGATTCGTTTAAACTAGTTAGCATGGACTTACTAAGGTTTATCTCCGTCAAGCCATGGCAGGAAGTAGATTACTCACCAGCGATTTTGTTCTGGGTGCGGCGAGGTTGTCTATTGATATGGCAATTATTCCAGTATACAACATATATAACTATGCCTTTTGCTGTGCACTAATTACTGACATGCATTTGAACTCGTTAGAATACGACGCTTTCCACAGACGAACTTTTCCGTCGTCGCCAGCAGAACTTAGAATAGTCCCGGTCAGATTCCAAGAAACGGACCAAACCTCCTCTTTGTGATCGGAGCTCTCGCTCAATATCTCTACCTTCAGTTCTGGAACAACCTCCAATGAAGAAGAGTTCGAGTCATCTTGAAACCCTTCTTGATCGATACTCATTGAGTCGCTATCACTTTGTAGACTTTCGGTTAGTTTGAAAATCCTCACTTTACCGTCTTTGCAGCCAGTGGCTATCAACTGATACCATCTTCCAATGGACGGAGCCCAGCTTACGGACCTTATCAGACCATTGTGTCCGTCTAGTTTTGCAGCAACGTAGAGTTTTCCGGCCTTGTCCTTTTGGTAGACTAACGCTTGGTCCAAAGCACAAACAACTAACTTTTCAGGGGAAAATCTCGAAGGACACCAGGTCAAGCAAAAATCTGATTGTAAATGAGAGGCGGGCGGAGTTGGTAGTACTTTGACTTCAGATGTGAGAGTCCAGGATCTTAGATCTGATGGATCAACAGCGTCGTAAACCCTTAGCATACCGTCATTGCCAATAGCGCCCAATCTCAGACCCAAGTGCCCGGGGGCAAATGTGACGTTGTATAATGGTCCCGTAGCATCGTTTAGAGTACACAGCTTCGTCCAGCGATTTCCTGAACATTCAGGTGCGTCTGGTTCTTCTTCCCACAACTTGATGGTCTTATCGTAGGAAACTGAGGCAATTATTCTGCCGTACTCAGGACTGGCCCAATCTAAACTGACAATCGAACTGTCATGTGCTTTCCAAGAGTCGCTCAGTTGCCATTCATTGGTTTCTTTATCGAGTCTGAATACTTTGATATGTTGATCGGAGGAGCACGTTGCAACATGCCTTCCATAAAAATCGTAAACTATATCATGAACTAGGTCCTCATGACCAGTGACAAATGGCTTCATAGCTCTCAAGCAGTTCTTCTCTGTGATAATCTAGTTGAAGGCTTTTCGCGCCGATTTAATATTTTTTTGAATTAGTTTTCATATATTTGCATTTAGTCTCTCGTGCCATTCTGATAAACAGGCTATCTAGACGGTATCATGCTTAATTTGTTGACTTTTCCAGTAGCAATCGCATTGATACATGCTTCTAGACACTATTCACCAGTTGTAGCTGCTCTGGGGTTTTCACTAATTGGATTCACCGTAACGGACTGGATGATTCCACGTGTCAGCTCTGCATTCATTAAAATTGGTTGTTACGGTAAAGATTTGAGTAAACCAGGAAAGCCAGTTATACCAGAAACAATTGGTGCAATTTCAGCAACAGTCTATTTATTCATCATGTTTTTTTATATCCCATTCCTGTTTTACAAATATTTGGTTGTTTTAACATCTGGTGGAGGTCACCGTGATGTTTCCATAATGGAGACCGCTGAAGATTACCTTTTTCCACATGGCAAACTTTCTGAATATCTAAGTGCAGTGTTATGCCTCGAGAGCACAGTCCTTTTGGGGATTGCGGATGACTTATTTGATCTACGGTGGAGGCATAAGTTTTTCCTACCAGCTGTTGCGGCAATTCCACTATTAGTGGTGTATTACGTGGATTTTGGAGTCACCTATGTCTTGATACCGGAATTCTTACGTGTACTGCTGAAAACGTCGAAAACCACAATTGATTTGGGAGTATTGTATTATATTTACATGGGGTCAATGGCCATTTTCTGTCCAAATTCGATAAATATACTAGCTGGAGTTAATGGGTTAGAAGTAGGACAAAGCATTATTTTGGGTGCCATATTCTTAATCAATGACTTCATATATCTATCGATAGGAACAGAAGCATCAAAAGAATCGCACATGTTTTCGGCTATTTTGATTATTCCATTTTTAGGTGTTTCCTTGGGGCTTTGGAAATGGAACCGCTGGCCAGCAAAGGTTTTCGTAGGCGATACTTATTGCTATTTCGCTGGAATGGTATTTTCAGTGGTTGGAATTTTGGGCCATTTCTCGAAGACTACTTTATTATTCTTCATTCCTCAAATTTTCAACTTCGCCTACTCATGCCCTCAATTGTTTAAACTTGTTCCCTGTCCAAGACACAGAATGCCACGTTTTAACGAGTCTGACGGTCTAATGTACCCATCCCGTGCTGATTTGATTGCGGAACCACCAAAGAAATTAATGGTACCGATTTTACGGTTGCTACATATGTTGAAACTGATAGATCTCCAATTAGATGACAAGACAAATACCATCAAGAACTGCTCCAACATGACACTCATTAACCTCGTGCTTGTATGGTTTGGTCCAATGAGGGAAGACAAGCTATGCCATACAATCTTGACTTTGCAGTTTATCGTCGGATTGATAGCAGTTGTAGCGAGGCATATGATCGGGTCTCTAGTATTTGGCCACGATAATTTGCAGTATTTGTGAGTAGGGTTTTTTTTCATTAGCGTATTTTACCGAAGGTCTATAAAGGAGCAATATTGCACATTAAATGATTTATTTCTATATTACAGATTATTTTTTCAACGAACTGTAGAAATCTTGGCGCTTTTGTAAGAGATCTTTTGCCCAGCCCTTAACTTCCTCTGTTTTGATGCTCTCCACTGCACTCCAAAATTGCTGCAGATTCTTCTCGCCTTTGAACTTCGTTTCATATTCAAAACACTGAACTAGCATTTCGAATTTGTCAATATCTTTAACGTAACGTGCCTCTGGAGAGCTGATATTTTCGTAGGCCAACCAATCCTCCATGACCTCCCTTGCGGCATCAGCGTTATATGGCTTTATGAACTCTTCACACATGTATTGTATAGTTTCCCACTCTCTCCTATGCTTTTCTTCTTTGGTCACAGGATCAAAAGGTGTAATATCTCCGACGAGAGACTCGGCGATATCATGCACCAATGCAATACGAACGCATTTATCGCGATTAATTTTTGAGTCCTTGATCAACATTGCGGTGATTCCCATCCTATACATGTGGTCAGAAATGCTTTCGCAAGGGGTTATATCATGATCGAGCCAACCGGTTCTGCGCTGGATCTTCAATAGCTGAACAAGATGCATAAATGCCAGAACGTAGTTGGTTTGTGGGCCTTTTAATAGCTCCTTTATTTCCTGTGGAACATGATCCTGGGGCTTCCAAACCGGTGTAGTCATTTTGATCCTAGTGTACAAGAAACGCTTGGCCGATAAAGTTATCGAGTTCATTTACTATTTGAATATACAACTAAATTTTTTTTTTTTCAATTTTTCATCGCGTAATTTGTTTACCTTTAACGAACATTGATCGGCTACAAGAAAAGATGAAGGTTATCAAGAAATCGTCAATTACAATGTAGAATGTATGCTCTCAAAGATTTCCAACGAACTGCCAGAGTTGTCGCAATGATAATAGATTATCAACAATTGCAAGGCTTCCGCCATTCAAGAGAATTACCCAAATTTGTGAACTGAATTCTTAGGACATATCGCCCAGAGTTTAGTTCATCCGAGTAACTAGTTTACAATGATACAACTTGACACTTTAGAAAAAGGTCGATGACTTTATTTTACATAAACGATTTAAAAGACACAATTATATTCGTGACAAATGTTCGCTTAAGCAATCAATTCAACAACACCACCAGCAGCTCTGATCTTCTCTTCGGCCAACTTGGAGACAAATCTAGCCTTGACAATGACTGGGACATTTGGAATTCTACCCTTACCCAAGATCTTACCGTAACCGGCAGCCAAGGTGTCAATAACTGGAGCAGCAGACTTAGAAGCAGACTTTAGGTACTCGTCTCTCTTGTCTTCTGGGACCAAAGTCCACAACTTGTCCAAGTTCAAAACTGGTTTCCAGAAATGAGCAGGTTGCTTGTGGAAGTATCTCATACCGACCTTACCGAAGTAACCTGGATGGTACTTATCCAAGTTGGTTCTGTGGTGGTGAAGACCACCAGCCATACCTCTACCACCGGGATGCTTTCTGTGCTTACCGACACGACCGTTACCGGCTGTTAAAATTGTTAGTATGATGAATTTTAATAATAAAATTGCTCGGAACAAAATTGTGTTTTCTCAAGATCGTGCAGTTGTGAGATAATTGCAACAAGGCTATAGGAACGAGTAGCACGTTCCTGTATTATCATCTCATCAAATTGTTCTTCCTCCACCCTGAATGTACAACAGGGATTTCGAGAAGCTTCCACGTTTATTGAGACTTTGCTGAAGAGGAAGAGTTTATATTGGCATCAACACTCGACTAGCGAGTGGACGCAGATACACGCAGTGCATGTAATATCAGCTAGTCATCAATGGAAGTTCTCAAAGCCCCATCACAAGTTGGAAAAAGACCCACACGACACAAAGAAAATCACAGTCTTGGTTCTTTCATTCCCTCTTCCATGGAACTACATACCTGAGACGTGACCTCTGTGCTTTCTAGTCTTAGTGAATCTAGTTGGCATATTTGACTTAGTGGTTTCTTTACGTTGATGGATAGAAC
>JAJLUF010000063.1:0-42318 GCA_030569995.1 Lachancea cidri
ATGATTATCGCCGATCTTCTAGACGCCGAGGAGACGGTTTACCAAGAATTTAATAAGGAAGAGAGAGGAGAAATGATATCAATCAGCGATTGGCTTCAGGATTATAAAATTGTGCTGCTAATAGGCAAAACTTTGGAACCAGACATCAAGAGAGTCCTTCAATTTGCTACCAAAATCAACATGCAGATATGTGATAATTTAGAAGATGCGAGTAGAGTGTCATTCTCAGAGTGCATTTCGAAGAAATTGGTGGCAGAAAACACATACCTCTACCTGTACAAAACAAAAAAGGTTCCGAGCGATACCGGTAAGCAGATTGCTCACCTGCTCCAAAAGCTAGGGGTAGAAGTAAACTAGATACTCCGTTTTTTAGTTAACTCATGTATATCATTCTCGACTCGATGCATTCGCGACCCTATGTCCGTCCAGAACTCATTCGTTTCAAGGTTCAAATCAATAAATCTACGCACAGAGCATACTGTAGCAACTAGAAGGCTATTACAATGCTCATACAGGGCAGGAAGATCTTCGAGGTCCGCAGAAGCTGATCCAGCTTTGTTCAAAAGACCACATGAAAGCACGTGATCTACGTTTTCCTCTTGATAAACCAAATCTAAATCGAGTAGTCTCATCAGTAGCTCCTCAATGGAATCCGAACAGACAAGGAACCTCTGTTGCAACCCTTCGTCCTCGCTGAAGTCATTTGCTCTTGTGAAACAGTCTAAAAGCGTCCAAAATGACTCCGTGCATTGTATACCCGATCGATACAGTGCCTTCAACTGTTGATATAACGACCGTAGCTTCGCAATTAAATCATCAACAGACTCCTGGTTCCCAATCAGTATCTCAACGTCCTGTATTCGATCTTCTATCTGATTTATGGAGTCCATTATTGCATCTTCCTTGGTGAGTTTTTGCGGGTAACCTACTTAAAGTTTTTCAAACTCATGCGCGTGTGTTAAAGACCCCTTTCTTGAATTCTTTCCACCACGGGCCACAAGAAAAGAGAAGAATTACAATAATGTCCAGATCTGGGTATGTTCTTAATGGTTGATGAGTTAACTTATAGTGATGACTAACTTTTTGATTACAGTGTTGCTGTTGCAGACGAATCCTTGAATGCCTTCAATGATCTAAAATTGGGTAAGAAGTACAAGTTCGTTCTTTTTGGTTTGAATGACGATAAGACCCAAATCATCGTCAAGGAAACATCTACTGAGGAAGACTACGATGCATTCTTAGAGAAGTTGCCTGAAAACGAATGCCTATACGCCGTCTACGACTTTGAATATGAGATTGGTGGAAACGAAGGTAAGAGATCTAAGATCATTTTCTTCACCTGGTCTCCTGATACCGCCCCAATTAGATCCAAGATGGTTTATGCATCTTCTAAGGATGCTTTGAGAAGAGCTTTGAACGGTATCTCTACTGATGTTCAAGGTACTGATTATTCCGAGGTGGCTCACGAAGCAGTCTTGGAAAGAGTTAGCAGAGGTGCAGGCTCCCACTAAGGAAAAGTTCTTTCCATATTCTACGTATCTTTCTATACTATGTGTAACAAGCTTGCGAATCCTTATAAAAAAAAAAAAAATCAGCCTTGTAAAAGCATCGCATTATTGTTCCGCATGACATCGGGAGGAAATGGCTATGTCAGTGTCGTTGAAGGCAAATGGCAATGATGTCGCGAATATCAGCACTATAGTTAGTAATATTACAGACTCTAAAAGTAGTGCAGAGCTCGTGTCCTTGACGGATCGTTCCCCCTCCAATTCTGCGAAACCGCCACGAGCAACTTTAGAACAAAGGTTGTTGGTTCTCGACTATTATCATCGAAGCAAGATGTCACAAGCACAAATCGTTGAGAAGTTTAAAGACCACATATCGATATCAGGGTCAACACTGAGCGAATGGGTCAAGAGGGAGTCTGAATTCAGAGCAAGGTATAGTGAGTTACAACGGAAGAACTTAGCCAATGCCGGGGTTGAAAAGAGGAAAAGTCGGTTTAAGTATCAGAGAATGAACGAGTTAATGGATGATTACGTGCAGAAAATGAAAATCGCTGGCAGGCCTATTACTGAACCCATACTAAGGGATCATTGGCGTCGATGCGCAGCGCAGATAGGCATGAAGGATCGAAAAAGACTTGAGTCGTTTAGTAATGGGTGGCTAACTCATTTCAAAAGACGGCACAACTTGTCCAAAAATAACTCACCAAAGAATATCGAAGACTCCGCTTCTAGCAAGAACTCAAGTGTCACCAATACACCGAATAATGGCGAACCAATGCCACTTAGAAAAGAAGCGAGTACTAATAGCATGTGTGACATATTCAGCTATGTTAGCGAGCCGCAGTACCTTGTACACACTTACGAAGAGAAGATGGACCCACAACAGGTACGATTTCAGACAGGAGGCTCTTTAAAAAATGACGACAAACCCAACACATTTTCTAATAGTGACATCTTATCATCGTTACAAAAGAATAATGAACAATCCGCCGTACCAAACAATGGCATGGCGCAAAGAAATATCGTTAGCCAAGAACTAAATTCACCTGAACACCATAATACTTCGAAAAGAAATGGCGATGAACAACAGTCAGATACACAACAACCCGACCTCTTGAATCAAATTACGAATACCCAGCATCCTATGCTTCCTTCCCAAGGAGAGAAGATCCTTTCCCAGCCCAGTGATCGCGGAAGTGGCATTAACGAAATTGACTTCGAAAGGTTTCTGTCTCGATACGCATTCGAGTTTTTATCGAACAATCGAGATAAATATCCCTCAACTTTCCTACTCTTCGAAAATATGCGGGAAACCTTTCGAAGAGAACTAGCAATGCATGCAGATGAACGATTGAGGAACATTTTTATGTAGCCTCAATAACTAGGACGTTGAGATAGTATTTACGTCGCCCAATCATTTTCGCAAAGATCAATTTTTATCCATCGGTGGATATATGCCAGCTCATGTCCAATATTGAAGATTACATACATTTTATGGCCGTGCCATCTCGAAGATTTTTGACTGAGGTTTCAAGAGCAGCATAATGAAAAGCCGCGAATCAGAAGACAGAGCAAAAGTATTGTTTTCCTCTAAGGATGAACAGGCCGAAACACTAAACATCCCGTTGTTTTGACTATACTTCCACTCTGTCATTAAAATCACACTTCTCTGCTTTCCTCGACATTTTCCCCAGCTGAGAGCGGTGGACATTAACGCCCAACGTAAAGGGACCTCTGACTCGTTGCGCTCTACTCAATCATCGCACTCGTGCCAGCGGTATCCCAACATGACGTGTTTCAAATCAAGAGCAATTGCGTGATCTCTTTCAACACTTGAAGAACTTCGTATCTATCACCAGCTGAATAGGGTCAACGCTTTAGTCAATTCATCAGTGCAATAATTCAGAAATAATATGCCCTCCATTATCCTGGAGATAATGGTGCTGATGCAGACGATGGGTTGGGTTTTTTTTTATAGTTTGGGTATCCTTAGGAATTTAATAGTCATTTTCAAATTGCGTGGTTTTCTTTCATTGTCCGCCAGGTAAATTTCGGTTTATGTGGGTTATTACGATAGCGTTTGAAAAAGAATGAAGTCAATCAACTTTTAGCTTTTTGATCTGTCTATAGTAGTTTTACAAAAGATAAATATTTAATAAATAGAGGTCTTCTCCAACTAGTCGGACTAGAATAGGAAGATTCCGGCAATTAGAGCGGCAAAAGGAGTCCACTTTAGGTCAATAGCAACGGCTCCGGCCACAGCTTTTGATGAGGAAGTAGAGTTAGTGCCATTGGTCTTAGAAATAGCGGAAGTAGTCTGTGTCGCAGAAGTTGTACCGTTAGCAGATCCTGAAGTCGCTTCGGATCCTGAAGCACTTGTGACAAGAGTAGCAACATCGGTTAGAGACATAGACACAGTAGTTGTGGTGGAAGTGAAGTAAGAAGCAGAAACTTGGTTAGAGTATTCGGAAGACCAGGTTTGAACAATGTCGCTCAAAACACCCTTACCATTCATATTAATGACGGAAACATTAGGGGCAGGAAGAGCAATGGTATCATCCAATAGGTAGCCAACATAAGTATCGTTGTTAACCATGTAAGTGGTGTCAACTTCTTTGTTGGTGATGTTAGTAGCGTTGGCAACAATTTGGAAAACGTTGGCAGTAGCATCGTGTCTACCCAAAGATGGCAAATTCCAGTTAGCTTCGACTGAAGAAATTTGAGAGTAGTGATCATAATAAGTGGAATCAGAAGTACCCTTTAGCTCATCAGGGATGACACCACCTAACAAAATAGTGAAAACCTTGTTCTTAACAGAATAAGTGTCATTTTCATCGAAAGTCAACAAAACTAGAGTGTCGTTCATGAAGTATTCGTTGGACAACAAAGGTTCCAAAAAGTCTCTAGACCATTGGCCAGCAACCTTGATGGTAGTATCGTGACCATCGTTGGTCATGTTAGGAGTAATGATGGAATATTGAGGCAAAGTGGTGCCGTTCAAATCGTTGTAAAACTCAGTAAAGTTCTTTATGTTAGCCAAACGATCGGCATCATTGGTAACAGACTCGTACAATACCAATGGGTTGTGCTTTCTAACGTAGTCATTAGCAAAGGTTTCTTGGTTAGAGTAGTTGAAACCTTCGAAACCGGAGTAAGGCAAATGCTCTTGGTATTCCGACCAGGAAATATTCTTGGTGTCTAACAAGTCCACAATGGTGGAAACATTAGCTGGCATGGAGATGAAACGATCATCGTTCAGAGAAAAGTAGTCACCACCAACAGAGGCTAGGTAGTTTGGCTCAGAAGGATGAGTCAATGCCCAGTAATTGTCTAGAACAATACCTTGAGTGGCCAGCCAAGCCAAACTATCATCTTCGGCAGCTTTGTCGTAATCGGTGTTCTCTAACCAAATAGTAATGAATCTATTGAAGGCAGCACCTTGGACATTAGAAGTAATATGGTTAGTCTTGGCATTCTCGGCAGTCTCGGCAATATCGGTAGCGGAAGGTTCGATGGTTGAAAAGGTTCTGCTTTGATATGAGCTTGAATCGGCCATTGCAACTGAGGCAGCAAAAGTAACCAAGTTAGCTAAAGTGGAGCACTTCATTGGAATTAAATTGGAGATGTGGTCGTTGGTCAATTGAACAAATCAAGAACCCAATTGATTCTCAAAAGCTATTGCTTAAATATCTCTATTTTCCGAAACAAATCATACAGTAACACGTGTAAGTATAGAGTCGGCGTTAAAGTTGACCGTCACTTTTCATAGCATCAGCTTGGCCACGTTGACTTGTTAATTAAGATTAACTGTATACCAAGCTAAAACATGCAGGGAAATTTTTATAAATTTTGAATTCCGACAAAATTAAACATGGGCAGGTAATTTTTGATAAGGCACATGGGCAAATATAATTTCCTAGCGATGAGGTCGCAACCTCATCGCACGTTATAATTATGATCATTTCAGTGGTTGCATACTAGATGTCAGAGTTTATTTTGCTTCTTTAACACTAAATAATTTCGACAGGATGGGTAACTCAACCGATCTTGGTAGCCTTAGCGATGAACATCTGGAGGATGGAGTATTAAAGGTAAGGAAGCATCCAAAATGGTTCTTGATGCTTCAGTTTTTTCTGTGCATATTAGTGCCCTGCTTATTTGTCGGGATATTTGTGAGTGAATACAATAGATCCCACCATTCGGTGACGGTTGAAAGCACTAGTTGGAGGCTAGACACTGCGAAGAACTATACCATGGATGTAAATTACTGGAAAAAGCAAACTACTCCTACGGCAAGACATTACTACATGAACGTTTCAACCCTTGTGGAAGCAGCGCCCGACGGAATAGTGCGTAACTTGACAGTGATCAATGGACAGTACCCGGGACCACTTATTGAAGCGAATGCAGGAGATACGTTGTATATCCATGTTGAAAATCAAATGAAGGATGATCCAACAACAATTCATTGTCATGGGCTATTTTTCAACCAGGGTCAAAGCTTCAATGATGGAGCTGCTTTTATCAATCAGTGCCCCATCCCAGCCAATGGCGGAAAATACACGTACGAAATTAAACTGGATGAAGACCAATGGGGAACTTATTGGTACCACTCCCACTATGGCGCCCAGTATGCTGACGGTGTGTTCGGACCATTGGTGATCCACTCTGCTAAGGAGCTAGCTCTGCTCGACGAGTACGATGAAGACATGGTTGTTATGGTAAATGACTACTACCATGATATGGCTAATGAGTATCTACCCGAATACTTGGGCCCCGATAATGAAAACACCGAGCCCACTCCAGACGATGGTTTGATTCAGGGAACTAACAACTTCCAGTACGATTCCGCTTCATACGTGGTTCCTAATGGCGATTCCCGGAACGTAACATATGTCGGTTCAAGTTTGCCAGTTATTAATTTGGATAAAAAGAAGAAATATCGAATCCGTCTGATAAATGCAGGATTCTTTGCGCCCTTTAACTTTAGCATTGATAAGCACGTACTTCAGATTATCGAAGCAGATGGTACAAATACAGAACCGGTTTCAATGGACTCAATTGATATGTCAGTTGGTCAAAGATATTCATTTTTTCTTCAAAAACCAGATGAGGAACTCACCCACTATTGGATGCGTGCTAGGTTCGATACGTTCTGCTTTGCAACTGACAATTCAAACCTAAATTCGCAAATTAATGCTATTGTGAGCTATGGAAATGCATACGATGATGATCCTTCAAGTGAGAGTTGGGCATATAATGGCGGGGATGTGAGATGCCGAGATCTAAATCAGGCCGTATTAAAAACTTTGGATCAAAAGGTTCCACTGGTAAGCAATGGTTCAACTAGGCCAGACATCATTGTCAACTTGGATGTCTCGTTCTTGATTGGGGCTTACCAGTTGGATCGTGGTTACTTCAACGATATGACGTACACCTCTTTGAAAAATTCTTCCACTATGTATGAATTGGCATTTCATGCCGAAGATAACCCGATTAGAGTTCTGGGAGGAAATTCCGTGGAGACAAAAAATGACAACCAGTATCTGCTAAACTTTGATCAACCTGGACAAATCGTCGACCTCGTCCTTAACAACTACGATGATGGAGCACACCCATTTCATATGCATGGTCATAAGTTTTGGGTGCTAACAACCGGGGATAGTGGTTATTTCAAAGAGGACTATTATGACTCCAGCAATGGAGAAATGAACTTTGACAACGCTATAGCTAGGGACGTCGTTGGAGTAAATGGATTTGGATATGCAGTTCTAAGATTTGTGGTTGATAATCCTGGCGTTTGGCCTTTCCATTGTCACATCGGATGGCACATGGAAAGCGGGTTGTTGATGCAAGTGAATGAGCTACAGTCGAATTATTCAACCTGGTCAAATTACCCACAGTCGTGGGTAGATCTCTGTACCGCAACATGATATTAATGCTCAAACCCTCTAAGTCAGTATGACTTAAAAACCTTATCTGCATACTATTAGAATTGTTATTAGCACCATGAGTGAGTATCAATGGAGATGTGCTCTAATTGAGAACTCAAAACACAGACTTAAAAATCTCTCACAAACCTTGTAAAGGATATTGCAGTCTACTATTTATCGATGGAGAAAAAAAAAAGGTAGCTCATCTTAATAATATCCTCGAGAGAATAGCGTAAGATCGAATTTCAGATATGTGGGTCATAGTAGTGTAAATTAAAGTGCTAAGAAATATAGAATTATTTATTGAAAAAACAAAAATCATCAAGTCATCATCGACAAACCCTTCCTAAGGAAAAGATTTGAAAGATATTCGCATTCTCCTGTATCTTGGCCATCAAGGGACTTGGATTATTAAAATTTATCATCCGGGCCAAAGATGTAAGAGTCTAGGAAATTTATATGATCTTGCGCTGTCGAACATGATTGATAATCTTCATCTTCCGCCAAGAACAGGAGAGTCTCTGCTGGAATGCTACTGAGGCTGACTGATCTACACCCTTCCGTGAATGAAAGAGATTGAGAATCACACGTTTCTGCAAGAAAGTTCAACGTGGTACTCAACCAGTAAGTAGTGACTTCAAGCTTTTCATCAACGTTTTGAAGTTGATCTCTTATTTGTGATAACACTAGATCAAATGCCTCTTGGCCATTAGCATTCAAATCTTCAGGAGATATACTTTCCACATCAGAATTAGTCAAGTAAGAAGATCCTTTTAACCTTAGTGACATGCCAAGCGCATAAGAAGCCAATGTTTTAACTCCAAAGAAGATATCGTCATTTAATGTATGATAACCTGCGTCGCAGCAAGTAAAATATTCCAACAATGAATTTGACAAGCCAGAGTAAAGAAGGAAAGATTCGTTTATGCGTTCATGATCATGCATCAAGTATCCCTGCTCACACTGCAAAAGCATCATCATGAAAACGTTAAGTTTCAAAGATTGGAGGGATATTTTGCATTGGTAAATCAAGGTATCACTACCCTGCGCATGGATTATTGTTGTAAAATAATCGTCCAATGAAGCTATCAGGTTATTAATTTCATGATGAGAAGCAGATTCCATGAGCCTCCGAGAAATTGCAATAATTTTGGTTTTGAATTGATATCGCAGGGTTAAATGAATCGAGCAAGAAGTCTCCATAAGGTCGAAACTCTCAAGGTACACCACATCGATAAAATGAGGTTCGAGAAGAATGACAGTTCCTAACCAAAGATGGTTTCTCAAACAGCTATATTCTGAATTAATTGCACTGGAAAAAACACCCAGTTCTAAAGCCATACTGATGATAGACTCTGAAAGTCTTCCTTGAGTATTGGAAGAAAGCATGCTGGGTGTGAGGCACAACTTAAGATATAGTAAACATGCTAAATTGTGCTCATTGGGAGAACTTGAAATTTTTAATGTATCTGCTATTAGCAGTAGATTTTGAGCATTAACATGCAAGTGCTTAGTTAAACACAGGATCATTAATGTCATCGCCAAAATTGCTGGCGTGGAAGAATGTTCAAAATTGTTTTTTGTTATAATTTGCTCGAAACTAGCTTCATAGAAGTCAATATCGAGGAAAGGGAAAACTCGGTGAATCGAGTTGTAAAAAGTGGTCTTAATAGTTTGTAAATTTTTAAACTTCGAAAGCGTTGTTGATAGATAATCAATAATGCCTTCCTTCGTGTTTAAATTGGTTCGTGTTTCTGGGTTGGGGGGGTTATTTTCAAATAATTCCGGGATAAGGCTTCGCAAGTGCGAATCACGGGCAAACAGACCCAAATCAGAAAAGGGCGGGAAATGACATTTCCAAACTCCGTCAATATACAAAGGAGAGGCCAATTGGCGCCATTCAAATGGATGGTCCAGCAAGGGCCTCCCGACAGAAGTGGCATGGAGCGGCTTTGAAGTCCCTAAAAGTTTTTCTTTTAACCTCTCCACTTCCCTTTGTAAAGACTCAATTGTAACTGGTGTTTCCTTTTTTCTAAACGGATTGTAAATGCACTCGACGCCATGCTTCGAGCACCTCGAGCATGACGGCCTTACCTTGTCACATTTTACTTTTCTTGTGCGACAAGCGTCGCAAACTAATGATATACGTTGGGTGTTTGTTTCTCTTGGGGGTTTCATATAATTTGTGATTCAGCTTATTTGGGTTAAGGCATTTGATTAAGCATGGCCTACCCTGCCTGAAGAGTAAGCTTGCTAGTAGTATCAGTTGGGCAAAAACAGAGATTGGTTCATATTCTTCGCAGAATATTGTAAAATTTTTGGTTTGTTTTCCTCGCTGTAAATCACTTGCTTCATTTTGGTATGCTCTTAGATTTTGATGTTGTGATTAATCAAAAGTCTTGTGGTAGTGATCCCTGAAAGATACTTAATCTTAAGTTTTCTAAATATTTATATGTAGTTTGAGACGAGCTCGGCCGAAGCGCATCTTTCGTTTATTGAGAATGTTTTATTTTATCTGAATTAAGATGGCTACTACAAGAGATTGGGCACCGTTATTGAAATAGTACATACCTAATTGCGTACCTTTTAATTTGGTGATTTTATAGAACTGCTAATTCAATACAGTCTATGGAAATTTGTTTTTTATATTTTATACGATTTCAATTTTAAAGTTATCGAATTAATTAAAGATTTAATTCATGAGGTGTCCAAGAGACATATGGGCCACTTTTTTTTGTTAATCAAGATTCACAAATGAAATCTGTTTTCATTCTAACTAGTAAATTGTATTATTGTATATACTGATATACACGAATCAGCCCATGTAATTACTTAATAATCTGTATTTCCAAATATCTTATGAGGACTTCTTCTCAGTCTCGACCTGAACAATGTATTGTTCCTTATAAGATTCCTCTTCGGCTGCATGCACATCGAAGGGGATTGTATTGTAATGTCTGCACTCGTCAACGGTGTAGGTACCATAGAAATCGACGTCGTCTCTTTCGCCAACCTCGGTTTTCCATATTGTATTGACAGCAGCGTAGAGAACGAAGGTGACACAAAACTGGAAAATGAACGATCCTTCGTAAAAGTGATAGATACCAGAATTAATTGGAATTTTGGGATTAGCCGCGTTAATCAAACCTGGCAAGCCCGGAGCGCATCCGCACAAGAAGCAGATGATGGCTTTCAAGTTCACACCTTTCCAATACCAATAAATACTTTCAGAGTTTCCCAAGTAGCAATCTGAAAGTTTCAGCACTCTTTTTCTCAGGTAAAAGTAGTCACAAATGTAAATGGCAACTAGAGGCGTGATGAATACGGAAAATGAAGACATCACCGTCAAGAAAGTAGAACTTGTATTGTAGAAAAGCCATGGTTGTGTAGGCCACGCTAAAAGTAGAATGATAATGGCCCCTCTTCTTATATTAATATATCTTGGGAAGATGGTAGATAAATCCATTCCACCCGAAATAGCACATCCAACACAGTTGATACTCAGTTGAGAAATCACGAGCCCTAAGCCACAGAAAAATGCACCTGCCCTAGCCTTGGGTGTGTAATTCTGTTCTAACCAAAACATACAGATATCATTAGGCATCCAAAACTGCTCACCATATTTTTCAAGCATAGCGCTGGCACTCAATATACCAAACAATGGAACAATAAATCCAAGTACATTGCAGCCAACGATTGTTCCGACGTAAGATTGAATTGGTTTGACATTAAAACGAGAGAAATCTGATTGATTCGAGATGCCTGCAATAAGAGAAGAATACCAACTGTTCATCCCATATATCCATGCCCAGCCCACTTCCGAGGAAGATAAGGTAACTTTGGTATTCATCAAACTGCCGTAATTATTGCCGTTATCATTAACAGCCCATATGGTTATACCCATGCCAACGAAAAAGACAGCAAAGGAACCCAGAGCTAAAAAGCTATCATAGTACTCAGGCCTCACCATCAATAACGGAACGCTTAATACCAAATATATAACAAACCCAATCAGCTCTTGAGAAGTCATGTTCACGCTTTCTGGAAAAGTGTTTTTCATGTTCATATACTTTTTACTCCATGACGAAATAACGAGATTAACGCACAACCCCCCTAGCCAACCCTGCGAAGCGAACCATACAACTGACAAAATCACTCTGATGAGCACACCAAAATATGAACCATTAATGCCGAAGATTATTCTTTGGAAAACCGAATACCCTATGTGGTATTGAGAGCCATATACACTATTGAAAATCGCTGCTATCGTGATCAAAACATTAGCGACGACCACAATACCCATAGCATGAGCACCGTTCAAACCGACAGATAGTAACGAAGATCCTGCCGACCATGTAGTTGCACACAAACAGCAAATTCCCCAAAATGAAATATAACTATAGTAGCCCCATCTCCTCCTTCTGATAGGAATAGGAACGATATCTTTATTTTGCATAGAGTTGGATTGCTCCAGTTCCAGAGTACCGTCAAGGAAGCCAAATAACTTCATAACTCTATATTTTCCTACCTAATCAACTGATGAAAAATTTGCCTGATGTTGTAAAGTAAAAACTTCAATATCTATTATACTTTTCTCGCCAAATATACGATTCAACCAACATGAAATTTAAACTAATTTTCCTGCACGCGGACTTTTTTCCAAATGCAGAAGCGGATACGTTGCAAGGAACCAACCCCACAGAGTTACTTGGACAAGATCTGATTGCCTCTTTTAAAATTAAGCTCAACTCCGAACTCACCAACTGGCAAGCCGCCGACCTCCATAGTATCTGAATTTCTTAAGATGAGGAGTGTCCTATATATATTTCTGTAGAGAATTGAACCTACCGTTGTAAACTTTGACTGCTTCCTTTTTTTTAACGTCGTCACGCGGACTATCTTTCATATGGTTGAATATCTCCTGAAGTTATACATAGTCTTGGAAGCCACAAGTCTCTTACCAAATCCACCGACACCTCAGTGACGTAGCGTTATTAGTAGCTCATAAAAAAGGTGGAAATGTTACACTGGTGTACAAACATAAGTAGTTAGCTCTCAACTCATCATGTAGTGCCTATTGGTGCTGAAATTGCAGTAAATGGCATAGAAGCAAGTAGATTGTCTACTGAAATGGAACGAAGACACATATGGTTCCTTATTTATTACTACTTACTAAGTGTTCATCGCGAGAGCAAATTTTTATAGGGCTGTAATTAGAGAAATATTTTTTGACCAACTAATATTCGGTATAATACCAAGATAATGAAGGGAAATGACAAGCCAACGAAGCAAAAGAGAGCTCCAAAGTACTCTAGAACTGGCTGTTTCGAATGCAAGAAATCCCATAGCAAATGTGATGAGAAACGACCTCGCTGTGGAAAATGTGTCAAGAGAGGACTAGCATGTGAATACGGACCTCAATTTGTTTACCATACAATTGAAGGAGGGGACAGGCCAACCACTTCCTTCGACGAGCGACACGACTTTGTGACAGAGCTGACGAAAAGTTATAAAGCTGTAAAGCTGACCGATCCCATTGTAAACGACAGAAACTCTATCGACCCTTCTAGTGCAACTTTCGACATCAAGAATTTCGTGTACATTTCTCCAGCAGATTTGGGTTTACTGGATCTTTTGAATTCCGAAGACTTTGATTTCAGTCTGTACAACCAAGCCCAGGAGCTTCCGAAGACAAGTTTGTTTCCAATTTGCTGGAACAACACTTCCTCCATAAAACGATTCCACCTACTGGAGAGACACGATCCTATTAGGTATTTACCAGAGAACACAGACCCTAATAGCAACGCAAACTACAGTTTTCACAACCCGAAGCTAGCGGACTTTGTATGGTCATTGATGACTAGTACACGGTGTGGAAGCAACTTCATTTTGTTTCCTGATGAGAAATTTCACTTTCTTATGAATCTCTTACGCGAGCTCAATAAAAGTTATAGTGTGATTGGAAATGTTCTCAATTATGAAAGTGCTCTTTTAATGCAATACATTTATGACTTTTATGAACGTGACGTGTACTTTAAGAATTGGGATCGGTGTATCCGAATTCCAAACTTGAGATCATGTTTGAACACTCTAGAGGCACGTATAAACAACTCTGCCACATATGCAGAATGCGTTGCACTAACTTTTGCTGTGATACTTCTTTTCTGTGCAAATAGTGCAAATCGAAGCAGGAATTGGCGTACGCACTTAAAAGGTAGTTCTCTTCTATTATGGAAGTTGGAAGAACTGCTTCCCAAAGGGGAGCTGACCGAAATGGACTCCTATGCTGTACAGCTACATGAACTCCTGAAAGATGTATTCTGTCATGCTGAATTACTCGCACACATTACCTCGGATAATGGTGGCTCCATATATAATCCTGAAAAGTTAAAAGAGTTGCTTACCCAGGCTCCTTATTCAAGTATTAATGTACTTCAATCTGAATATGATTTGGTAAGAGGCTACGTGAAAAGATATGGCTCTATATTTTGCCTCATTTCTTTAAAAATTTTGGAAATGAGGCAACGTGGTATAAATCTGAGTGGAACCAATCTTGTCAAGTTCAAATTAGTCCAGAAAGATGTTAAGATCTCCTATGAACTGCATTGTTTTGGTAAAGAGTTACTGGAAAAACTAGAATCTTCGCCGCTCAAGAATGACGAGTTGAAAGTAATTCTCAGCGAAATTCACGACCTTCGGCTACAATTGACTATGAAATGTTGTAATACACTATATTATCTGGCATTACGATTATATTTGAGTGTTTTCTTTGTGAACATCACAATAGAATCCGAAGAAGCGCTCGAGATACTCGAGGAGATGTTAGAAACAGCATACTCTATGCCGTACTACGACTCAGCTGGGATAGCGTGCCATTGGACCATATACTTAGGTGCCCTTGTGTCTACATTGTTGAATCAATCGAACCTCTTTGACCACTTCATTGATATACTTGAAAAGCAAGCCGAAAATGGGTTAACGGTTGCTGAAAACTCTACTGTACGGCTGAGATACATCGCGAAAGTCTTGGCAGAACAGAAATACGATTTGCTTGTGAACAAAGACCATGACTTTATTGTGTTTTAATGCTCAAGCCAAGTAATTCGTTGCACACTTGTCCAGATGAGAACTAGGACATTTTCGAACGCTGCTTGCTTAATCATACTGCAACATGAAGGTTGACCCGGCCGGATCGGCACAACCTTGCTCGTCTTCGTGCTTGACTAGACTGTATAATTACTACCTCATTAAGCTATAGCTATGCGTTCGCGAATTGCTTTTCATGGATTGTGGATTTCTTATGTACTCAAAATCAGTACATTCAAATCAATGGTTACAGATTGATACCCAAAGAAACAGTTTATTTTGAACGGGAAGAGTGTGAAATTTTCAAGCTTATTTCATGCAGAGAATAGAGTCTACATGTGCTGGATTAAAACCTTTAAAGTCCCAATGTGAAATAATGTATCCAACGAGTATTTTTCCTTCAAATATCTGTCGTCAACCTCAGACACCTCCCTTTTAGGCCAAGGAATAAGGGAATATACCTCTTTTGAAACACGTTTATAAGAAAATGCTACTCTGAAAACTAAAAAATAAAAACTAGAGCATGTAATCTCTTGTGAAAGATAAAAGCCGGAGACACTGGCAAAAAACTAAATGACGCTTGTAAGTATTTCTGAGGCGGCTCCAAAATGAACGTTATCTCCATACAATGCCTTACTACGCTTATTCACTCACATGACATAATTTACGCACTGTAGATTTTGATATAGTAAGCACAACTGCATGTTTTCATTTACTCAAGTAATGAAGTTAGTGTGATTCCAAGCCTTGCAATTGATACAGATCCAGTTCCACATGTTAAAGATATTTCAATGCCCCATGCAAACACCATTATGGATATAAGTACATGATTGTGTCCATATAAAATGACGTTAGGCTTCGAGCTTGAATTGTATTATCCGTTCCTACGGATCGATAACCGAATGAAGACAAAAATGCGTGGCACGAATAAGGAAGAGTATCCCGTGCGGTGATATATAACTTAATCGGATCATGTAACTCAATATTGCTTCAATGTAAGATTTAGTCGGCACAATATGTTCTTGATATAAAAGGAGCAGCAAAATTGAATTCAATAATCCTTGGATGCAAGGAAGGTAACAAAAACAAAACTAAATCACATCAATGCCTCTAAGAAAGCTGCTCGTTGGAATCGATGTTGGAGGGACCAACTCAGATCTTGTGATTATCGACCCCAATCATTTACAGGAAGAACACAAGGGTGTTATTGCCTGGCACAAAGCTGTCACTACTCCAGATGTTTCAATCGGTATTGAGCGTTCAATTGAGAAGGTGTTGGGTGATCCAGCTAACAGTATTTCTAAGGATGAAATCGTGTCAGTAACCATTGGGACAACACATTTCATCAATGCAGTTATTGAAAGAGATTCCAACAGGTTGGAAAAAGTCGCCGTTCTGAGGCTGTCTGGACCTTATGGAAAAGACCTCCCGCCATTCGGGGACTTCCCACAGGACTTGGCCGAAATTATACAATGCTATTCTGCAACTCTTGACGGAGGATCACAGGTTGATGGTAGTGATATCACGCATCTTGATGAGGAAGACATAAGAAAACATTGCTCTATCATCAAGGAGCTGGGCATTTCCTCCGTAGCAGTTGTCGGCACCTTTTCCAACATTTCAAATACTCATGAGCTCAGAGTAGAAGAAATTATCTTGAAAGAAATTCCCGGGGTAGACGTAGTGCTATCGCATAAAATTTCTGGAATTGGATTTGTAGAGAGAGAGAATGCTTCCATTTTAAATGCAGCAATCAAGAAATTTGCCCGCAAGATTATCCTTTCGTTTGTTAATGTTACTAAAAATCTCGGTTTGAATTGTAGTGTCCTTCTATCACAAAATGATGGAACTGTACTGTCTACCGAGGAAGCACTAGAGGTACCAATTAAAACTTTTTCTTCTGGTTCGACGAATTCGATGAGAGGAGCCTCGATTTTATGTTCCAATGATCCCGATGTGAAGGGAAAAGCAGTGATGGTGTGTGATGTTGGGGGTACAACCTCTGATGTCGGTCAACTTCTGGCTACCGGTTTTCCAAGGCAATCTTCGACTTATTCTTATGTTGGCGGGGTAAGAATGAACTTTTCGATGCCTCATGTTGAAAGTATTGGCCTTGGAGGTGGTTCGGTTGTCAGAGAATCGAACAACTTGATAAATATTGGCCCTGACTCTACCGGCGCTGATATAGTGACCCAATCCATTCTATTTGGAGGCCAAACGGTCACTACCTCTGATATTACAGTTGCAAGCTACATCGAATCAAACGGGACAAACAGCCTGGACTCAGCGTACAAGATGGGCGATCCCCTGAAAGTTTACGGAAAGTTTTCAGATGACTTCAAATCTCGATTTCTTCATTCATTGAGTAAAAAGTTTGAGAAAGTTATAGATCGCATGAAAACATCACCTCAGCCAATACCTGTGATATTCGTCGGAGGCGGTTCCTTCATTGCTCCCGATACTTTAGAGGGTGTTTCTAAGGTTATAAAACCTCCATTCTTTCAGGTCGCAAATGCCATTGGTGCTGCTTTAGGAAAAATCTCCGCACACGTTGCGGAAGTGAAGACCCTACAAAATCCAGATTCTGAAGTCCAGCTGATTGTTGATGAGCTAATTGAAAGGGCTAGCATAGATGCAGTTCGCAAAGGTGCCAAGGCAAGTACTATTGAGGTTGTCAGTATTGTTTCAGATGCTGTGCCCTACGTTGACAAAGTCTACAGCTTTGAGGTGAAAGTAGTTGGTGATGTTGATTATGATCGCGCACTGAAGACTACAGAGAGCTCAGTTCAATTAGGCAAATGCGAGAATAAACAAGTTTATATCCCAGAAGAAGTTTACAAGTGCATTAAAGTTTCCGAATTCGAAGCTCCTGTGGTAGATTACAAGAAGTATGAACCAAATGTAAAAAACAACCAGTGGATCTTGAGCGAAGTTGATATAGACTTCATAAGTAAGGGTGCTTATATTTTAGGTTGTGGTGGTGGTGGGGATCCCCATGCACAAACCATTGAACTAAAAAAAATGATAAGCGCTGGTGTTGAAATCGTGGTTTTGACGCTCGAGGATTTCAAGAACCGCACTAAGGGGAAAGGCAGAGCTATTAATGTTGGTTACATGGGGTCTCCCACAATCTCTGGCGAACGCTTACATGGCAATGAATTACTCGAAGCGACGGACCTGATCGAACGATGGGAAGGCGAAAAGACAGATGGTATCTTTCTGTTCGAGATTGGAGGAGGAAATGGTCTTTCAGGACTATGGACAGCAGCAAAAAAAAACCTTCCGTGTATTGATCTGGACCTGATGGGTAGAGCCTATCCAACCCAATGGCAGACTCTTCCATCGGTATTTAACGACTTTAAAGGATATCCATACGTGGCGCTCTCCGACGGAAATGGCATGTCACTTCTTGTTACTAGCGCTAAAGATGATATGCAACTTGAGTCAATTGTTAGGGATGCTATGAACAATCATGGAGTTCAATGCGCTGTTGTCGAACCATCGATGGGTATCGATCAAATGGAGAAGGAAACCGTAGCCAACCCTATCTCTTTAGCATGGAGAATAGGCCGCGAAGTCATGATTGCTCATTCTTGCAGTGATCTTGATAGCATTCCAGACAGGATCATAACAGCTCTTGGTGGTGACTCAACTGCCAAATGTCTTTTTAGAGGAAAAATTATTGGCGTTGAAAAGAAGTTACATAGGGGCTATGGATATGGTGTTGTTGAGATAGAAAGTGTTGACGAGGGCAGGTCTATTCTTCGCATTCCATTCAAAAACGAAAATATTGTTGCTTACAAGGTTAATAAAGATGGTAGTGAAACACCAATTTGCTCTGTACCTGACCTGATCACCGTAGTTGATATGGATGGAGGTGCTGTTGGCACTCAGGATTATCGCTATGGTTTAATGGTCTTTGTGATGGTTTTCGCTCCTTCAGATAAGTGGATAAGCCCCAAAGGTATAGAAATTGGTGGCCCCAAAGGATTTGGAGAGGCTTTCGAACATCTCGAATATAAACCAATTGGGCAATATATTAAGCCACTTTCAGTTGCGGAGCAGTATAACTCTATAGTATAAAAAAACAATCTAAAATTGTCTTGATACTTCAGTTGGCTTCCCTATTGTGAAAATAATTTGATTTAAATAAAATATAGGGGGTTATTTGTTTCCTATCGACGTTTATTCATAGGCAGAATAAACTTACTCGTCTCTTTTTAACCTCACCCGTTGGAAGCTGAGAAACCCATAAACTGCAATCTCTTTCTTTACCTTTGATTAATGGTTTCAATGGTATCTCCCTAATACGAAATTATTGAAAGTTCGCTTTTCAATGCGAAATTATTCGTTCACTTGATTATAAAAGTTCATATTAACATTTCGGCAAACAAATCTTGATGATGACATCAACAAACCAAACCTTTGAACAAAGTATAATATTAAAAGACAACTGAAATAAAATAATAGTGCAAGAAAAATATCAGTAGTATCAGATTAGGTCATCCAAATAATGACGACATATAACTACATCAAACGATTTGACGTATCCAGTGGCGATCAAACTACTGACATCTCTGCTGAAAGCCTTATCCCGAGATAATCTTGAATCAGAAATAATAAATGTGCTTCCCTGGATATCTTTCAACTTGTCTTCGAAGGTATCTCTCATAAACAGTTGATCAATGAACGAGGTGGGTTCTATTCCACCGTCAACACCCTTTTGTATACTATCGTCAACTTGAACATTGAATACTTCGACAGTGTCATTGAAACCAGAAAATTTTTGCGTGTAAAAGAGTTCAAACTCTTCGTTTCTGCTGTTAACGAAAATTGAAAGTTTAACGGCTTTCTTGCTGTCCTTTGAAACCCCATGGGATACTAAGAACATCAAATAAAGAGCCAAATAATCAGATTTGCTCAAAGTAGATCCCGGTAAAAGTAAAACGAAGCTAATTTTCCCAGATTTGCCTCCGGTAGGCTTTTTACTTTGATTTGAAATCAAGAATGCCATGCTAGACGACGGTTTAAAAACGATGGACTGGAAAAACCCATCAGAAACTTCGTTCTGATTAAAGATTTGCTGTATTGCGTCTGTAGGTTTGATGGAAGGTAGTGTTAAATTCCCTGGCATATCTCCAGTACTTCCCTTCAAAGGGAAGAAAATGATATCGGAAGGTTCGTCGAAAATTGTCTTGATTATTGCTGCCTTTTCTCTGTATGCGGAAAATATTACTTCATTATAGTATTCAACATGCATCAGGTCTGAGAAAATTTCGAAGATTTGTAAACTGTTATCATATTTTGAATCAGCAGGCATTCCGCGATCCATCGTAGAGTTTTGTAGAACATCAGTTGTTCGGTCGGACAGAAGCTTCAGATAAAATGTTTTGAGAGATATCTTCTCCTCTAATGTTGTGCTTCCTGATGGCCGTAAACATATAGTCAAGGCCTCATCGTCAGTTATGTGAGTCTTTGTTGATGCAGATTTAGAGTTGTCGCTTGTCGAAATTTTGACATCATTGTTAATGTCATACTGACCGTTGATAATGGGGTTCAAAAGAGACATAATGGAGCTTAATGTTTCGAGATTATTCAAAACAACAGTAGCTCTACGTATACGGCAATGATCAAGTTCACCAAAACATTCGAGTCTATTCAACTCCTTTTCAATTAAAGCAGCCTCAGAATCAAGATCCTCAGAATTTTCCAACCCTTTTCGAATTTCCTCTCTGTATGATTCCGGAAATAGCCAGATTGTCAATGGAGTAGTCACAAATGTCGAGATAAGTGCCATAAAAATGAACATGGCATAAACTTTATTCGAAATAATACCCGCACTCAAACCGGTAGTTAAAACAACAATTTCAACGATACCTTTACATGACATTAGAACTCCCACTGCGATAGATTCTCTCCAAAATAGGCCATTGAGCTTAGAGGTTAGGCAACCTGCAATTACTTTCGTAGCGATTGCAATACCGATGCTGGCAAAAGCGAAACCCCAATCCTTCCCTTCATTCAAAAGTGTTAGGTCGACATTAAGTCCTGCAATAGTAAAATAGATGGGAATCATAACCAGATTAGGGATATCTTCCATTCTCTCAGCCAATTTGACGACATAACCTTCATCCCTTGGAACGATTAGACCAGCTATGAACGCACCGAAAATAGGATGGACACCGATGATATCGGTAAAATATGCACTTAGGAACATCATGACGAGGATAAGCAAAGTGCTCAATGAAGATGGTTTGTCTCTACTCAGTTCATTTGACCTGACCAGCACCCATTTTAAGAAGTACCGCACAGGGAATGTGCAGAATAAAATCCACCCAAGTGTACACAGTAAAATGTATACAACATTCACAGGCTTAGATTGCGAGTTCGAAAGGATAATGCAAAGTGCCAGTAGGATCCATCCGAACACATCATTCAAAGTTCCCGAAGTCAAAACGATCACACCGACACGTTCTTTGACTAACCTCAATTCCGCCAATATACGACACAATACTGGAAATGCTGTTATTGATAAGGAAACAGCTATGAATACCATAAACACCGTGAACTTCACGTTTGTATCACCCATGTAGTTGTTATAGAGGGGAAGAGCAAATAAGCACCCAAAACCAAACGGAACCACTAAAGTCGCCAGACCAATAGAAAGGGCGGTCTTGATATTTTGTCGGATGAAGTGGATGTCTACTTCAAGCCCTAGAAAGAACATGAAAAGGATAATACCGAAATTCGCAACGAGGTTTAGGCCAGGTATCGAGCTCGTGGGAAAAATTGTAGCTGTGTAATTGGGTATTTGGCCCAAGGCAGTAGGCCCTAATATAATTCCGGTTAATACTTCTGATATAACCCTTGGCTGCCTGATTTTGCTCATGACGGAGTGAATTAAGTTTGATAGTATCAAAATAACACAAGCCTGAAACGTGAAAAGAGTGATTGGCGAGCCGGAGTTGTAATGAAACGGATTCACACCCGACAAAACGCCTCCCACGGTAGCAGTCATTTGCTGTTTGTGATTATTATTGATGACTTGTCGTTTGTAGAGTGTTTAGATTTTATTTCTACAAGGGACTGCTGAAATCGTCATGTCTACCAAGCCGCACCCCAAAGTGGCACGTGCTTTTCTGCCGCGCCCACATCACGTGTCAGAAAAACCACATAACTACAAACGAACATTACCACCTACCTTCGCACGAGTCAATCCAGACATCCACCAACTCACCCAACACCCAACACCCAACACATGGCCCTGCACCCTGCACCCTGACACCCTGATACATGTGTTTCAGATCTGAGATAATTTCGCCCGTGCATCAAGCCAGCCATTTTGGGAGCGAGCCGAAGTCGCGTATGCAGCAGGAAGTAAATCTCCGGAGATCTTTAGGGGTGAAAATACAAGATCGTTGCAGTTTTCATGGTGTATGGGGGCTCACACATTTGCATTAGAGTTAAGGTTTAGAGTTTCATTAAAAAACGGCGGAACGAGATTTCGAGGTTCTAATAGTGGCATAGGAATGTGGCAGAAAGTCGTGGAAAGCCGTGGTTTTCGCGGTTGAGTAAAACCACGTGCGAAGCCACCTCCTACGCAAGGATGATGCATCCGGCTTGTTCGTGGCTAAATCTAACGTTTTTTTTTGTTCATACTGCTGGCGAGAATGTAAATCCGCCAGGCTCGCAAATCCACCGGCAAACCATCGTGGCAAGTATGTCACTACCAGATTTACGATTGTGTAATGGAATAGCCAAGAGCCCCGCCAAAACGAAATTTTTGCTAATACGCGGGGCGCAGATCTTCTCCCGGTGGTTTGCTGTGACTTTCAGTTCAGTGATGAGGGAGAAGATCGAGATTTGTGTGGAAGCTAGAGCAGCGTCATCGCAATTTTTGCATTCTATTTAGTGCCTTCCTCGCAGTGAATAAACGTAGATCCCTCGTGACGCCAGGTATGAGGGAGCCCTTTACGCGAATAGCAAGATAAAGAAGACAAGACTTTGGCGTTGTGCATAGATCCTAGTGGAATTTCTAGCCTTTTTTGCATGTCTTCGATGACTCGTCTACTCGTCTACTCGTCTACACCAATGTCTAAATCAATGTCTGAACCCTCTTCGGCGGGTTTTTTTGGCGTAGTGGGATTTTCCCGTTTGACCATCAAATTTGTCACTCTACAGGCACGAAGACTCGCGTCGCGCGTCGCGGCGTGCATATTTAGCAACGTGTTAAGTATTTGTTTCTGTGAGTTCAACTGGTAACGCTCGTCAATTCATGCACAATTCAGATGAATAGTAGGCAGGGGAGCTGGTCAGAGGCAAAGAAAACTAAAGGTGCACACCGGTGATTGGTTGGGAAATGCATGCATGAATACCAAAACGCAAACGTGGAAACAAGGGCTTTTTTGTTAAGGTCAATATACGCTTTCGGCGATTTTTCACCGCCGAGGGTCGTGTCTCTAAAGGAACAGTTTTCAAAACATCAGTGAAAGAGGTAAGAAGTATATAAGTAGGGAGTCTGGCTTGTATTTACCATCGCTATTATTCTAATTTTTTTACTACTCCGTATCAAAACCCTTTCACATTCGCTTACTACTCAAAAATGGTTCAAATTGGATATTTGGCCGCTCTATCGCTAGCTGGTTTGGCTTCTAGCGTCAATGCTCAGTACTTTAACAGCACATCCTCTTCAGCTACTTCGTCTTCGTCGTCTGCAACTCCAAGTGCTACCACTGGTTTGGGATTTTCCACTTTCGAGATTGTCAATTCCAACACTGGTTCCGACGTCTCTTACGGTACTTCTGGTACTTTCTTGATTGATGTCGCACTAGATGCTGAACAAACAGGTTCCATTTGGTTCACTGTTCCAGATGAGTTCGGAACCTTCCCATCATCTCCATTTGATTTGGACTTCGGTACTGTTTCTTATGATGACACTAACAACTTCACCGTTGACATCACCTCTGTTCCATCTTCCGGTCAAGCTACTTTCCAATTCACTTCTGCTTTGACCTCCGACGCCGCCGCTGCCATCACCGGTCCAGAATCTATTACTTACACTTTCGATTCCTCTTCCGGTTCTTTCACATCTCCTATCACGTACTCTGCTCTACCAACTGACGCTAACACTGCTCAAGGTGTTCTAAGTGATGGTGTGATTACTTTCTCTGTCAATGTCCCAGTCGCTATCTATCCAGGTCGCGTTAGCATTGTTTCTCCAAGTGACACTGGTTACACTTTCGACTCCTCTTCTGTTGATGTATACTTCGTTGGCAAGAACGCTTTCAACGATGGTACTCTAACAGCTGTCTCTTCTGACTTCACTGACTCTTCCAGCCCAGCTACCATCATTGCTTCTTACGATGGTGATCTATCTGATGACTACGCTGGTTTGAGATTTGTTTTCAAGGCTGATGTCTCCACTTCCGAAGACTACTACAAGAACACCGTTGACATCGCCTACCCAGACAATGTTCAGTTGGCTAAGAGAGACGTTCACGTTGTCATTACCAGTTACGTTTACCCACCAGGTGTCAGCACCTCTATTTTGGCTCCTACCACTCAAACTTACTCTGATGCCTCTTCCTCTACCACCGGTTCTGCTACTGGTTCTGCTACTGGCTCTACCTCTGGTTCTGCTACTGGTTCTGCTACTGGCTCTTCTACCACTGGTTCTGGTTCAGCTTCTACTTCTGGTTCTGCCACTGAATCTACCTCTGTTTCCACCACCGTCACTACTTCTTTGTCTACCACTATCATTACCACCTGTACTTACTGTGCTGAAAAGACAACTGCCGTTGCTGTTTCAACTGCTACTGTGACTGAAAACGGTGTCGTTACCGAGTACACTACTTACTGCCCATTGACTGCCTTAACTCAAACCAAGGTTTCTTCGGGTGTCACTGCTGTTGCTTCCGTTGTTGTCACTGAGGTCGAGTCAAACATTTTCACCGTTTACACTACCTACTGCCCATTGACTGCCACTGAATCTGAGACCACTGCTACTGCTGCCTCAGCTACAACTGAGGCTACCGGTACCGTTGCACCAGCTGAAACTGTGTCCACCAAGGTTACCACCGAAGGTTCTTCCGTGGCTACTGTTGTCGTCACGATCACTAGTGCTACCGGAACTGCTTCCACTGCTGCTGCCGAAGGTACTGCTGCCACTGAAGGTACTGCTGCCGCTTCTGTTGTTTCTGCTTCTACCACAGTCGTCACTCCAGCTACTACTGCTACTGGCACTGCCGCTACTGGTACTGCTGCCGCAGCCTCTACTTCCGCTGCTACTGGTACTGCCGCCGCAGCTTCTACCGCCGCCGCAGCTGGTTCTGTTGCTTCCGGTTCTTCCGCTGCCGCCGCTGGTACTGCCGCCACTGAAGCTGCCGCTGCCGGTACTACTACTGGCGCTAAGTCAACTTCTGCCGCCGCAAGCTCTGTTACAGTTAGCTCTTACGAGGGTTCCGCCGCTTCTTTGAAGAGTGGGATTACTGCCGTTCTATTGAGTTTTGCCGCTTCTTTCTTGTTGTAAGAAAGGGCAATCTTTTGATCCGGTGTAATATTAGAATTTTACCTTAAATTACTACCGTTAGGTGAAGTATGCCACGATAGGCTACAATTCTTTCAAGTTCGTCTTACCTAGGTTAATCTGTAATATCAAGTAATACCAAGCAATATGCGAAGTATTTCCCTAGTCAACGCTCACAAGAGCCGATTAATAGGGATACTTTTCGCTTCAAGTAGAACCATAAATAAAAATGTTCTCTTTAACATTCATGTGATACCTTTTAAATTCGTGTGTTAGTATATTTCCAATTCCGTATGGTGCCGATGGATTTACATAAAAAATTGAAAAAGCACAGCCTTTCTAATTTTGAAACAGATCCTATGGAGAATGAAGGAACTCCTTCGGCTAATTGGCACTGAGGTGCAATTTCTAAAAATGCACGAGGAAATTCACCAAGAAACGAATGCCAGCAATTAGAATGATGTGCCATTCAACTGGCATTCTCTTCCTCAGTTTACACGTGCCTGCGTGTCTTTTAGTAGATTACTTTTGGATTATAGGTTTTGTGTTATTTATGCACATTAATCTACTCAATATCGGGTGCTTAGCTTCTACTTAGGGTGATGTAATTGAATGCAATAAAGCTACTACTTTGAGTTCTCTTTATCTTGATCCTTGACTCGCAATACTAAAAACATATGTGGCAAATATCTGCACGAGTAGTATCAGAAAGCAGATTGACAGGTGGTTCACAATTACATGTACGCCAAATAACGCACGTTACAGATGAGATGATGCCTAAAACGATTTAGCGAGCTACTCAAAGTGAACGCTTTCAAATTAAGCTGTCGTGAGAGCATTTAAAGTCACGTGAAATATTAATCATATTATACGATGTGGTTTAGGGGTGAGCGCGCCCAATCGAAAATCAAATGGATAGTGTAGTACACTAACATCATCCCCCCCTTCCGTAACGTGTTAAGTTAGACAGGCTTGTCTTTTCGAACACAGGGGTTCATAGAGTTAGGGAAGGGCTTATATCTTTGCTTCAACTAAAGAAACGCTATCCGTATCCTTCCATTTTAGAAATTATGGTTGAATCTTCAGACGCTAATGGACAACAACCGGTATACCTATCCATCCTCGTATCTGATCCTCAAAAACAGCGAAATGATCATGCTAAATCTTCCTCATACGTGACATATCAGATATCTACAAAAACGGACAATAGATCATACCTCACAACCTATGAAAAGTACCACCCAGGCGATAGTAATGGCACAAAGGACATAGATATCATTGTTGTGCATAGGAGGTATAGTGATTTTTTACTATTGCATAATATTTTAAGTCAGGACCATCCGACATGCATTATTCCTCCACTTCCTGATAAGAAGGTCTTTCAGTATCTCGCTGGGGACAGATTCAGTCTTAGCTTCACTCAAAAAAGATGTCACAGTTTGCAAAACTTTCTAAGAAGGATATCAGAGCATCCCGTGTTGTCGCAGTCCAGAATGTTGGAGACATTTTTAGTGAGTGGTGATTGGGATGCTTACCGCAGAAGTTTATCTGGTACCTTGAATGGAAATAAAGATGAAGTAAGTGATGCTTTCATGAATGCTTTCAAGACTGTTCACAACCAAAGCGAAGAATTTGTAGAGATAAAGGAAAAAAGTGAAAAACTGGACCACAACGTTTCAAAAATTGATAAAATCTTCAGTCGTGTAGCCAAGAGACAGGAATTGATTTCCGAAGATTATGCGAAATTTAGCAGCAATTTACAAGATTTACAAGAGTTGGTGTCAAATGATTCCGAAGAAGATGGGGCTTTGAGATCAAAGGTGAAACATTTCAATGAAGGTATCTCTCAACTCTCCTATGGCCTCCGCGATTTGAGTAAATTTCTCGATTACGAATATATCGTCGATTTGAAAGACATGGAACATTACATCGAAAGTGTTAAACAAACGATAAAGCTTAAAGACCAGAAGCAGATAGACTACGAGGAGTTGAATGACTATTTGACAAGATCAATCAACGAAAAAAGCAATCTTGTTTCAGGTTACGGAGGTGGTAATTATTTTACCAGCAAACTCGAGGAGTTGGCTGGCATTAATCAAGAAGCTGCCCGTCGAGAAAAAATAGCGAAACTCGAGAGCAAAATTTCCTCGTTAACAACTGAGGTTGAAAATGCCAAAGAAGTAGCTGACGCGTTCGAGAGTGAGGTCTTAAAGGAAGTAAGCATTTTTGAAGAAATTAAAACGAAGGAACTCAAAACATCGTTGGCATCGCTCGCAGATAACCAGATCGAATTTTACAAGAAGATGGTTGATACATGGACAAAAGTTGAAGAAAATCTATAACATTTGTTATGCGAGCGCATGCTCGAGATATCGCAATATTTGCACTTTAAGCATGACTTCAATCTTATCTTTTTTATCCCACCTACACGATATTAGTTAATTATATAAATTAAGTTTTCAGCTTTTTAGCTTGGTGTAATTGGAACAGTTCACAGTCATGTTTGAGCGACTTCAAGATTTCGTTGTAGCTCGTATCGATTAACTGCCAATCTACGTCCTCTGCCAAATCTGTCATTTCGTCAAAGTGTGGCAAGTTTTTCTCACCAAAAAGCTCACCAAATTGTTTCCGACTTATGTATTTGCTCCAATCCATTGCTGGGAAGTTTTCTATGTCCAGCTTCCTATTGGATTTTGCTCGTGGTTTCGGTGCGTGTTCATTCTCTCGAACATAAAAGTATCGTAGTAACATTATCGCCTCTTTTCGCAGAACGCCAGGAACAATAGGGTAATTATTCCAAGGGGTAGTGCATTCATCTTTATGAATAGAAAGAATAGAGCCGTTGCCACCGAAACGGTCGTTTCCGCAGCCAAATACGACTTTTTGTATTCCCAGCTGCTTTAGAGCTGAAGCACACATAATACATGGTTCCACCGTAACGTACAGTGTGATATCAGAGAAGATATCTGTACTATCGACTCCAAACTTCTGTTGTATTTGGGATATTCCCATGAATTCTGCATGCGCTATGCCTGTAAGCGACCTGTTTGTATCATTCATGCCATACGCAACAATCTGATTGGTAGGAGTGTGTACGAAAATGCAGGCAACCGGAGTCTCGTTGTGATCGAGCGCGAAACGAGCCAGCTTTATGGCAGTCTTCATGTGCTGCGTAAAAGGCTTACTATCCATTGTAAGTACCTTACAAAAGTCAGAAAGCTGCTTTTAGTAGCCTCTATACAGTTTTCAACATATCAAGTAGATCAGTGATGTTAAATTTTTTGCCTGACTCATCGTCGTAGGTGTTCACTTTACTATAACATCTTGACCGGCAAATTGGACACGTCACAGTAATCCAATTGGCTATTAATCCGAATTCCCTATTCTTGCGAGCGATAAAAATAGTCTAGCCAAAGTGTCTTTAACTGAATATACACTTGTTCTTTATACGTTTCGAGTTTAGATCACATAAAATGTACCCTTACACGGCGTGGTTTACGTGTAATTTTCTAGAAAAAGTTTTCCGAGAGAACAACGTGTCTTTATTTTTGCCACCCTATATATATGTATTGAAAGAATTGAACATTCACACCTTCAACAGATTTCAAAGAGTAGTAAATCAAAGATTCAAAACATTTGGACACGTATTTTTGCATTATCACTCACTGGTCGAAAGATAATTTTGAAGAGAAATGGTGTTTAAAAGGTCTAATAATGGATGGCTTCTGCCATTCGCGGCTATTATGTACGCGCTATTTTTGATTGTTCTTCCGCTCTCAGCTCATTCCAAGTCATCTAGCTTTCTTGTCAGAGCAGCTGAAACCGAGGAGAATTATGGTACCGTCATTGGTATCGATTTGGGTACTACTTACTCATGTGTTGCCGTTATGAAAAACGGTAAGACAGAAATTTTGGCAAACGAACAAGGTAACAGAATTACGCCATCTTACGTTGCATTCACAGACGATGAAAGGTTGATCGGTGATGCTGCTAAGAACCAGGTTGCTGCTAACCCAAAGAACACGGTTTTCGATATCAAGAGATTGATCGGTTTGCAGTACAACGACAAGAATGTTCAAAAGGATATTAAACATTTCCCTTTCAACATTGTTAACAGAAACGGCAAGCCAGTTGTCGAGGTTGTTGTGAAGGGCGAAGAAAAGATTTTCACTCCTGAAGAAATTTCCGCTATGATTTTGGGTAAAATGAAGCAGATCGCTGAAGATTACCTGGGAAAGAAGGTTACTCATGCCGTTGTCACGGTTCCAGCATACTTTAACGATGCTCAAAGACAAGCCACCAAGGACGCGGGTACTATCGCTGGTTTGAATGTCTTAAGAATTGTTAACGAACCTACTGCCGCAGCTATCGCATACGGCTTAGACAAATCAGATGACGAACATCAGATTATTGTATATGATTTGGGTGGTGGTACTTTCGATGTATCTTTGTTATCCATCGAAAGTGGTGTGTTTGAAGTTCAAGCTACTGCTGGTGACACTCATTTGGGTGGTGAAGATTTTGATTACAAGGTCGTTCGTCATTTCGCTAAATTGTTCAAGAAGAAGCACGGTATTGATGTCACCGACAACAACAAGGCCATGGCTAAATTGAAGAGAGAAGCAGAGAAAGCTAAGCGTTCTTTGTCCAGTCAAATGTCTACTCGTATTGAAATTGATTCATTTGTTGATGGTATTGATTTCAGCGAGACTTTAACCAGAGCTAAATTCGAGGAACTAAACTTGGACCTATTCAAGAAGACCTTGAAACCTGTTGAAAAAGTTTTGAACGATGCCGGTCTATCTAAGACTGATATCGATGACATTGTGCTAGTTGGTGGTTCTACTAGAATTCCAAAGGTCCAGCAATTGTTGGAAACTTACTTTGATGGTAAGAAGGCCTCTAAGGGTATCAACCCCGATGAAGCTGTTGCATACGGTGCTGCAGTTCAAGCAGGTGTTTTGTCTGGTGAAGAAGGTGTCGAAGACATCGTTTTATTAGATGTTAATGCCTTGACTTTAGGTATCGAAACTACTGGTGGTGTGATGACTCCTCTAATCAAAAGAAACACTGCTATTCCTACAAAGAAATCTCAAATGTTTTCAACAGCTGTTGACAACCAACAGACTGTCATGATTCAAGTTTACGAAGGTGAAAGAGCTATGGTGAAGGACAACAATAGATTGGGCCAATTTGAGCTAACTGGTATTCCATCTGCTCCAAGAGGTGTACCACAAATTGAAGTCACGTTTGCTCTTGATGCCAACGGTATCTTAAAGGTATCTGCTACCGATAAGGGAACTGGAAAATCAGAATCTATTACTATTTCGAATGACAAAGGCAGATTGACTCAAGACCAAATCGAAAAGATGGTTGAAGAGGCTGAAAAGTATGCCTCTGAAGATGCTGAGGTAAAGGCGAAGATTGAGGCTCGTAACCAATTGGAAAACTATGCCCATTCTTTGAAGAACCAGGTTAACGGTGATTTGGCTGACAAGTTGGACGAGGAAGACAAGGAAACATTGTTAGATGCCGTCAATGACGTGTTGGAGTGGATGGAAGACAACATGGACTCTGCCGTTACTGAAGACTTCAAGGAGAAGTTTGACTCGTTATCTCAGGTCGCCTATCCTATCACTTCTAAATTGTACGGTGGTGCTGGTGCCGCCTACGATGAAGATGCTGAAGATGAAGACGATGATGACGATTACTTCGAACATGATGAGTTGTAAGGGAACTCAAGATAGAATTAAATCATGTTAATATATATATATATCTTCTTCGCTTGAACTCACATAATCATTATCAAATGCTCCAAAATTCAAGAAATATATCTAAATAAGTTTAAGCATATAGTTTTACGTTTTATTTTTAAAAGTCATTTCAAAATTCATTTTCATGCCGCTAAGAACACTACAGAAAATTTTGATTCATCATCATGCTGAGAAAATCTGAGAACATCACCACTTTTTAGCTCTACATACCTTGCCGGTGGAAGAACAACACCATTCAGAGAGGTGCCATTCGCAGAATCTAAATCGATAACATACGGTATTAGCTTATCATTAACATTTCTGAATTGGATAGCGCAGTGTTGTTTAGAGCATGTTTCCTCAATTATTGGTATATCTGCAATGACTTTCTCTTTCTCTTTCTCTTTCTCTTTCTCTGTCTCCTCTTTATCCTCTTCCTTTTGTTCTTGGTGATTTTCTGCACTTTCTTCTTTGCTCCTTCCAATCAGATAGCTACTCTTTTCCAACAGTTCGTATTGTCCCCAGGGTTCTTCTATATTGTCTTCATACACAATGGCTCTGAAGCTAGTGCGCTTCCTTGATGGAATAGAAAGTGTTTTATAATAAAATGTTGGTGACACTGCATCGCTTGGTTCGACATGCTTTAGTTGAATTCCTTCTTTGTTGTGAGATTCCAGCTCTAGCAGGCCAGATGATTCAAATATCGGTAACGGAACTCTTCTCTGATGTCCGCCTTGTACATGTTGTCTTTTTAACCCGTAGCCTTGGCTTGAATTGTAGCCGAAAGATCTTTTCCCATTCTCTCGCATTATTTCTGAACCACTTATACTCGACACTCTCTAGTGAATGTATTCACTTCCTATTCTATCTTTTATTGATGCAGGCAGGAGGATCTTTGATCACCGCATACGCCTTCGCGATGGAAAAAGTAATCTAATGTTGAAAAATTTGATGCTCATCTCATCGCCTCTTAATAAAACAGAGAATTAGAAGAACCGTAAACAATGGCTAAGAAGCAAAGGAAAAATACAGTTGCTCGTAAGCAACTTCGTGAACGGGAAGATGGATACATTCAAGAACTCAGGAACCGTATTGAAGAGTACGACCCTAAAACTTCGAAGGCCTCTACGTTTAAAGATCTACCAATAAGCGAACCAACTTTAAAAGGCTTGAGAGAAACTGCGTTCGTCAAAATGACTGAAATTCAAAAAGATTCGATTCCGATTTCTCTTAAGGGTCACGACTTGCTTGCAGCAGCCAAGACGGGTTCCGGGAAAACATTGGCATTCCTTATTCCACTCTTGGAGAAACTATATAGAGAGAAATGGACCGAATTTGATGGCTTGGGTGGATTGATAATTTCACCAACAAGAGAGCTTGCCATGCAAATTTACGAAGTCCTGGTCAAAATAGGGAGACATACCTCATTTTCTGCCGGCCTCGTCATTGGTGGGAAGGACGTAAAATTTGAACTAGAAAGAATATCACGTATCAACATTTTAGTTGGAACTCCTGGGAGAATTTTACAACATATGGACCAAGCAGTTGGACTCAATTCGTCCAATTTACAGATGCTGGTACTTGATGAAGCAGACAGATGCATGGATATGGGATTCAAGAAAACTTTGGATGCTATTGTGAGCAACCTTCCGCCTTCCAGACAGACTTTACTGTTTTCTGCTACTCAATCGCAATCTATTTCTGACCTAGCGAGGCTCTCTCTTACAGATTATAAGTCTGTTGGTACGGCAGATATTTTGAACGCAGCGAATGGACCCGCTACACCAGAAACCTTGCAGCAGTCGTATATCAGTGTTCCATTGCCAGACAAGCTAGACATTCTGTTTAGTTTTATCAAAACGCACTTGAAAACGAAGATGATTGCTTTCTTATCGAGTTCTAAGCAAGTGCATTTTGTCTACGAGACTTTCAGAAAGATGCAACCGGGAATTTCATTGATGCATTTACATGGTAGACAAAAGCAGACCGCGAGAACAGAAACTCTCGATAAATTTAGTAGAGCACAGCACACTTGTCTTTTCGCTACAGACGTTGTTGCCAGAGGTATCGATTTCCCAGCTGTCGATTGGGTAATCCAGGCAGATTGCCCAGAAGATGTTGATACATATATCCACAGAGTAGGACGTTGCGCCCGATACGGTAAAAGTGGCAAGTCATTAATAATGCTAACGCCGCAAGAAGAAGAGGGATTCTTGAAAAGACTACTTAGTAGGAGAATTGATCCTGGCAAGTTGACTATCAAACAATCTAAGAGAAAATCTATCAAGCCACAGTTGCAGTCATTGCTTTTCCAAGATCCGGAGCTAAAATATCTGGGACAGAAAGCATTCATTTCTTATGTCAGATCAATCTACATCCAGAAGGATAAAGAAGTTTTCAAGTTTGTTGAACTTCCTACCGAAGAATTTGCTAATTCCTTGGGTCTACCTGGTGCACCTAAGATTAAGATTAGGGGCATGAAAGCAGCAGAGAAAGCAAAGGAACTAAAGAATACGTCCAGACAGCTATTATCTCTTTCAAAAGCGAACGACGATGGGGAAATTGTAAAAGAAAAGACCAAAGAGGTTAAAACAAGAATTGATAAGATGTTCGATCGTCGCAATCAAACTGTGTTGAGTGAGCATTATTTGAACATAACCAAAGCACAAGCAGATGCAGAGGAAGAAGATGATTTCATGACTGTGAAACGTGCAGACCACATTTTGAAGGAAGAAGACTTGCCTCAGTTGATTGCCCCTACGTCGAAGAGGGCTCACAAGAAAGCTCTTTCAAAGAAAGCATCCATTTCTTCAAAAAGTAATGCAACTAAGCTAAGATTTGATGACGAAGGAAATGCTCATCCAGTGTACGAATTGGAGGATGAGGAAGATTTCCATAAGAGAGGAGATGCTGAATCTCAAAAGGAAGAATATTTGTCTAAAGAAGCGCAAGTCATGACAAAAGTTGATATCGACGATAAAGTTGTTGCTAGGGAAAAAAGACAGGAGAAAAAAAGAAAAAGACTCGAGGCCATGAGAAGAGAAATGGAGGCTGCTATGGATGATGAATCCAGCGGCGATGATGGGCCTGTTTTAGCGACACTCGGAACTGGGAATCTCAGCGACGATATGAATTCTGATTCTGAATCTGAATTTCAACCAAAGAAGAAGACAAGGTTCGCCACTAATGAAAGCGATAGTGACAATGTTGACATTAACAACCAAGAAGTTATAGAAATGGCGGAACCAGAGACTTTAGAAGATTTAGAATCTTTGACATCGAAACTTCTTCAAGGTTGATGCATTATATATAAATAATATACATTAATGGAAGTAAAATGAATAGGATGCACTCTACAAAGCTTGTTCAAACCATAACCTCTGTAATTATAGCCGGCCCACGCTTGACCATCGAAAGTAAGCGTATGAAAGGATCTGAAAAATTTGAAATTAAATTCATTAGATGAAAGATGTGGTACTAGTATTTTGAGTAAAACGAGATAGCAACCCCATTGCTACGTCAATAACCACTATACCTCTACGGTGATCGTGATATATCTTTGAGACCATGTCAACCTCGGTTTTTCAGACGGAAATATTGCTTAGCAGGCCGTACCTAACCAGAGAGCAAATCAAGAGAGCACAACAGAATACTATCCCCGATCGTCGCGTATATAACCAAAAGAGAATATCCGTTTTCAAGTTTCTATGCGATGTCTGTGTACAATTCAAATTTCCACGAAAAACATTAGAGACTGCAATGTACTTCTACCAAAGATATTATGTGTTCAATAAATTTGAGACAGAAATGTGCTATGATGTTGCAACCAGTTGCTTATTCATAGCGTGCAAACAGGTGGAGACCATAAAGAAAGTAACAGATCTATGTGCTGTCTCTTTGAGGCTTCGTAGTTTGGTTAAGGTATCTCCTGAAATGCTGGATAATTGCAAGAAAAGGGTATTTCAATTAGAGCTCCACATCCTAGAAACTTGTTGCTTTGACTACAGGGTGAATAATGCTGTTCATATAGATGAGTTCATTATAAAAATTGGAAAGGAGCTTTCCCTAAATCATAAAGTTTGCCATTTGGCATGGCTGATAGCATTTGACGTTCTGAAGTTAGAAATTATACTAATGGTGCCTCAACATACAATTGCAATTGCAGTTTTAAAGATTGCTTGCGAATTAACGGATACTGTGCAGTGGCCTAATGTACGGTATACTCTATTCGAAAGTGACGAACCATCAGTTAGTGAAGCATATTATGATATCGTAAATTTTTTTATTAACGTTTTCGATCTTTCGGACTTGAAGGACAATTTGCCTGAGAGTCTTGATGGAATAAGCATCGAGACATTTATGGAATTGAAGAGGAAGGCAGGCGTTGAAAAAGGTTTAAAAGAGCCTGAAAATGTAGCCTCAGACACATATCTTACTAAAGAAAGAGACTTTACGATACGAGAGAGGAGGTACGTGCTATCCAAAAAGAGGATTAATGACGAGAACAGGCCCAGCGGGCGCCCCAATAAAAAAGAAAAAGCAGAGTGATATGATATGTAAACTTAGTATAATTTGATGTTAAAGCATTCGTTTTCATTCTTGTTTCAAAAGAGAGAAATACCGGTTTTTTCGTAGAGGATCTACTTTAGCTAATTTCTTCAAGTATTCAGAGGAATGTGAATCAATTTTAAGGTTTAGTTCATCTTTTTGAATTGTCTCAATAACAGAAAGAATTTTGAGGCACCAGTTGTTATCTTTTCCAGAAAACTCTAGCTCATCTTCGTTAATTGTCAGAATAGCCTCACTTAATTGCTGGAGTAATTGTGCATAGTCCGCGGCGTTTAATTGACTAACAATGCATTCATTTTTAATATACCATTTAATGTAGAACCAAACAGATTGATCCTCCGCATCGGTATATATTGCATTTATTATGTAGTGCAATTCTTGATCAACGAATTCTTTGGCATTGGATATCTGTTGCTTCTCGATCATTTGAGGAATGAGTGTCGCTCGTTGATGCCATGCGGAAAAATTAGAGATGTTTTCATTTATCTTTTTAGTTGTGAAATCAAACTGTTCAGTATTCATGCTTTGTCCCGTCAATGTCTCGATGTTGCTAACAACTATTCTTCTGTAATGCCATCCATGAAAATTTCTGGCATCCATATCCAACACCTTTCCAACAATTAACAACTCTATCTGCCATTTCTTAGCACCTGAAGATGGATATTTCTCTAAGCACCATAATCGGTGGTTCCAGATCCAGTACACCTTTGGGTATCTCTTGAGTAGATCCATTGTTAGGGTTAATTCATTCTCCCAAAACTTTGCTGGCAATTCGTCTGCAAGTGCACTAATGGTATCTCTTCTGTAATTCCAAACAGAATTAAACTCGGGATTCAATTGAAGCAGAGCCTTAGTTTTTTCCAAAGCCTCCACGCTATAATGTTTTTGGTCCCTAGAATCTAAAATTTCATCGTTCAGTTTTCGATAATGCGCAATTCTTTGCGTATCTTTTAGCCTCTTCTGCCGTAAAAGCTCCTTGGTCCATTCCTTTCTTTTGACTCCATGCTAGAGGAATATCTTGTTAGTAATTGGTCCAGATTTAATTGGAATCTCGAAGTTCACTCACCATTTCAGTAAGTTTGTGATTTTTTGTGATCTTTGTCGAACCTTTTCTTGTGAAGGTTTAATTTTCGTCATCTTTTCGATTGGAATACAATATTTGCATTAAGCAATGGCTTCATCCATATCATTGAAAGGTTCAACTCGTACCGTCACTGAGTTTTTTGAATACAGTATCAACTCGATCCTATACCAACGAGCAGTTTACCCTCCAGAGGATTTCAGTACAGTGAAGAAATATGATCTGAACTTGCTGAAAACACACGATGATGAGCTTAAACAATATATAAGAAAAATACTTCTTCAAGTGCATAGATGGCTCCTAGGCGGGAAGTGTAACAAGCTGGTGCTCTGCATTATTGATAAGGATACCTGTGATATATTTGAAAGATGGGAATTTGATGTCGCCCATATTAGTAAAAAGGAAGACGGTCATGAGGAGCAGGTGAGTCTTATTGACACTCAAAAACAGATACGAGCTCTCATGAGGCAGATAACAGCCAGTGTTACTTTTTTACCAGAGTTGGCCAATGAAGGGCACTATACATTCAACGTGTTAGCTTATACAGATGCAAATGCAAAGGTGCCCTTGGAATGGGCAGATAGCGATTCGACTGAAATCAGAGGAGGCGAAGTGGTACAATTCAAGAATTTCTCTACAAATGACCATGAGGTTAGTACACGAGTCAGCTATAAAATCAGTGAGTAATGATCGGATATTATGTTATGAGCTATGTAAATAATTGCGTTTTTAACTTCCTCTGTTGAAGAACCCTGTATTTGACATCAAATTTTTGATATTGTCATTGAGATTGATGCCTTGAAATTTTTGACTAGGCGATGAAGGACTCACTGAGGTTGAAGGTGATCGCGGTGAAATTGCAGGCTTTATTTTCAACTCACCTTGTATAAACCTCTTCCAAGTAGGATCTGGTATAGCTGCAAAATTGCCCAAAAATTGTTCTAAACTGCGCTTGCACCGAGAGAAAATGAATAGCCCATTTGTACTTTCATTCTTAGAGGACCGATCAAATTTCGAAAAAAGTCTTTTCCATTCAGCTAAATCCCAAGATGTACCCTTCAAAGAAAGGACGTACGCCCATACCGAGATGTTCGTATTTCCTTCTGTTAAGGTCGCATAATTCTCTTGGTATATATCAGCAGAGTCAGCCGGAACGACTAATAATTTCATTAATTTCGTTAGTTGATCGATATTCTGATCGATATGCTTCTTTAGCCTTTTATAAGAAGCGCTCTGGGTGTTTACTCCATTCGCTACATTTTCAATCAACGAATATAGAGTTTGCTTTAGGTACTCAACGTCCAGTAGTAATTGCTCACCAATGTTTACAACTTGCTTAGTTTCAAACGTGCGTCCCTTGTTCAGTGTTCCAAATGGGGGAGTGGGTCCTAACAGTCTCGTAATACAACTGAGAAACCCTTCTGTTAATGTATCGACCACTCTATCCAAAAAGTTCCAGATGTAAACTTCCCTATTGAACTGGGAGAGGATTTTTTGAACGCTTGAGTTTTCATCTGTGAGTATGTTTCGAATACTAGATGTATATCTACTGTAATCTTCCACTACGACTGTCTTCCAATCGAAGTTCTCGAATTCCCTCCAAGCAAACCGCATATCTGGTAAAACTATATTGTTCAGAAGAAAATTGATACCCCTTGATATTACAGATCCATAAGAGGTTTTGACAGTATCAAAGACATCTGTAATTTGATTTCCTTCAGTTACAAAATCTGACAATTTCTCAGCTAATTGGTCTACTGTTGTGGAACAATAGTCTGCTGTGTTGATTAACAATATCGTGTATGTTATAACCTCATCTTTGTTTTCGATTTTTGCACCATTTGGTAGTAAGAGAGGTTGTAATATTTTCGTCTGATATGTGGATAACCACTTTGTGAAGAATTGAGCCAAATCTCTGAGAATTTGCTGTCTTCCACTACCACCTTCCGCAAGATCAAGTGTTTGAGTTAAAAGAGATCTATATGTTCGGAAGAGATCCGCGCTCGATGGGATTACCAGAGATTCATGTGATTGTGGCAACTTTTCTTCGCTCATATAACTCAGCATTTTGGAATTCATCATTACATCCTGGTGGGATATCCATAAAGTAAGATATGGTTCAAAACTGGCAGATATCTTTTCTATAGTTTTCTCTGAAGCCAGTCTATTCGCAAATTTGACATTAATATACTTTTCAAATTCTAAGGTCGTTTGCAAAGCTTCCATGAAGACATCGATGGATTGATTGCCTTGAAGCTCTTTATCCAACAAGTTATTCAAGTCCTTTTTAGTTAGCACAAAAAATTGTAATGTAAGTCGGAAAGGCATTTCCCAAGCTTTGGGAAAGAAGTTGGCGTAAGAAGTGTTGAAGTTATTCAGTACTTTTTTGAAATAAACGTAGCGACGAGAGAGATTCTCAAGTGATCCTGCTTCATCATCAACTTGAAATATTTCGCTAATATCATAAAGTAGTTTGTTTAAACACAAATCGATTATTTGGGCTTTTGATCCACTATTGGTCTCAAGCAAATCGCATGCTCCTTCACGTAACATGGCATCATTCACGTCAGAAAGCATCGACTTGGGATCTAGAAGCTTTTGATAGCAGCCCTTTATCTTGGTGAATGTGTCCAACTGAAGTTTTGAAATGAGGGACAAAAGTTTACTGATTTCGTCCACGGATTTATAGTTCTGGAAGGATTCCGCTAGACCGCACATAACCTTGAATGGTGAGCACATTTCAATAAAGGAACTTTTAGACAAGAGTGTTTTGCAACTAAAGTAGGACTCACTAAGCAACTTTAGATTCTGAAACATGGTCATTGATTGAGTGAGATTATGCTTTGCGTTGTCCACATAGGAAATATCCTTCGTCAATTGCAAAATAGCAGATTCCGTCTCTTTAGAGAGTGAACCGGTCTGGTCAATTTCTTGAAAAACACTTTCAAGCTCAATGTCTGTTCCTGAGGTAGCCATATCACTCTCATTTGCCTCAGTCACCACTTCTTTTAAAATCTCCTCTTCTAATTGCAGCTTGAAGTCCCTTGTTGCTGTCACTAATTTATCAATTGAAACGAGGGATTCGGGCTTTGAAAGGATTAAAGTGATATCATCAAGGACATCATAGTTCAAGGAATCGATTCCCATCTCACCTGAGTAACCTAACCGAAACTTCTAGCTGGATTTCTCTCGTAGGTAATATCTCTCTAAGAACGACAAAAAGATGAGAGTTTGAAGCATAAAAAATAAATGCTCCAGGGGAGGTTCGAACTCTCGACCTTCAGATTATGAGACTGACGCTCTTCCGACTGAGCTACTGAAGCACGAAATTTTGATAATTGAACGGAAAGCCAAAATCTCAGAGAAGTACAAGAGATCACGTGCAAGCTTGCTGATTACTGGCTGTTGAAGAAGAGCTATGTGGGTTCAAAGCTTAAGGGTAGTTCAAAGCAGTATCAGCTGCTTTTGAATATCTAAGCCTATAAAGGAAGGCCGTATACCAATTGCAGAAACCTTACAGCAGTTCAGTTTTCAATATCATCTGATACGTTGTGTAGTACTCACATAGTGGAAAAGTTTTTTAAGCTTGGGTGGCGAACCTAGATCATTGCACGCTGCAAAAGAACACAGTAAAGCTTAGTAGTAGGGTTCATTAGATCGAAAATGTCCTTAAGATTGCCCCAAAATCCAAATGCAGGCCTTTTCAAACAAGGTTACAGCAGCTACTCCAATGAAGATGGACAAATAAACAAGTCTATCTCTGCTATTCGCGAAATCCATCAAATGTGTTTGACCTCAATGGGTCCTTGTGGAAGGAATAAAATCATTGTCAATCATCTCGGTAGGATAATTATAACCAACGATGCGGCCACAATGCTTAGAGAACTAGATATTGTGCATCCAGCTGTCAAAGTGCTCGTGATGGCCACGGAACAACAGAAGATTGATATGGGAGATGGCACCAATTTGGTGTTAATTCTCGCTGGTGAACTTCTGAATGTAAGTGAGAAACTTATTGCACTTGGCCTTTCTCCAGTTGAAATCATTCAAGGTTATAATATGGCTAAGAACTTTGTTTTGAAGGAATTGGATTCCATGGCTGTGGATGAAATTACGGATAAGCACAGCAAGGAAGAATTAGTAAAGGTTATGAAGCCTGTCATATCCTCTAAACAATATGGGTCCGAGGATATATTAAGTGAACTTGTTGCGGAGGCAGTTTCCCACGTTTTGCCCACCAAATCTAACAATTTCAATGTGGATTCTATCAGAGTTGTCAAAATAATGGGTGGTTCTCTACACAACTCTCAAGTCATTAGAGGTATGGTGTTTAACAGTGAGCCAGAAGGGCATGTTAAATCACTACCAGCAGGCCAAAAACATAAGGTTGCCGTCTTTACTTGTCCAATAGACATTGCCAACACCGAGACCAAGGGTACAGTATTATTACACAACGCTCAAGAAATGCTAGATTTCACTAAGGGCGAGGAAAAGCAACTAAATGAAATGATCAAGGATATCGTCGACGCTGGTGTAAACTGTGTTGTTGCTGGTAGTGGTGTTGGTGAATTGGCCTTACATTACTTGAACAGATACGGTGTTCTAGTATTAAAAGTTCCTAGCAAATTTGAACTCAGAAGAATTTGCCGCGTTTGTGGTGCTACTCCTATGCCAAGGCTAGGGGCACCCACGCCCGAAGAAGTTGGTGTAGTCGACACTGTAAAGACCTCAGAGATTGGTGGCAGCAGGGTCACGATTTTCAAACAAGAGGAAGACGAAGTGACCAGAACCGCAACGATCATCTTAAGAGGAGCTACTCAGAATAATCTGGACGATATTGAAAGAGCAATTGATGACGGAGTTGCTGCTGTAAAAGGTTTAATGAAGCCAGACGGTGGTAAGCTTTTACCCGGTGCTGGTGCAACGGAAATCGAGTTGGTCTCAAAAATTACCCAATATGGTGAGAAGACTCCTGGCTTAATGCAATTGGCTATTAAACAGTTTGCTGTGGCATTTGAGGTCGTTCCAAGAACACTAGCTGAGACTGCTGGTCTGAATGTAAATGAAGTGCTTCCAAACTTATATGCTGCTCACACTTGTCCTGACTCTGACTCCGAAGCCTCTGACGACAGGGTTTATCAAGGTGTAGATATTGACGGAGAGAACCTTGAAGGTGTGAAAGATATCAGAGAAGATGGCATTTTTGATCTGCTGGCCGCCAAAAAGTTTGCGATTAATGTAGCTACTGAAGCTGCTACGACGGTCTTATCGATCGATCAAATTATCATGGCTAAGAGAGCGGGTGGACCCCAGATGCCAAAAGGCCCTAAACCGGGCAATTGGGATCAGGAAGACTGAAATACTTCAAGTAGTGTAGAATATTATCATGAATTTTCATTCCTTTATCATAGCTTCGGCTCCATTGCACTGATTTGTGTGTGATTAGTCCCTCGTGAGACGAGTTTATGTAATTTTAGACGGGACTTTTCTTGAATAGCGACTTTATTTCAGCCTCACGTTTTTCTTTTGGCCATAGAAGCTCATCTCATCGGGGATTTAACTTCAAAAAATTTTCTCTCGCATCAGCTCAGAGTTCGAAATCTCAACTACATTCAAAGAAGTATCACGACGTCTGATGGGTAAACCAAGAGGTAGGAAGCTTTTAAAGAAGCAGCAAGAAGACGAAGATCACAAGCCACATCAAGGAGAATACTATGAAGATCAAAATCTAGCTCAAGAAGGCGAGTCTACATCAGTAAATGGCGAGCCAAACACATTTTTTGGGGTTTTAGATACTCCAGAATTGGAATACTTCAAGCAAGCCGAATCAAAGCTGGCTATTGATACATTCGAGTCCCCAGAA